>CP136063.1:150592020-150752635 GCA_032622095.1 Siphonodentalium dalli
GCCACTTTGGCCACCTACTATGACAACCGTATGGGCTAGAGGGGTGCGGTTTTCAGTTTTTATATCTAATTTTGTGGTGGGCCACCCTACTGCACCGTTTATTTTGTCAAAATCGGTTCATAAATACCAAAACGGCTATGGTTGCCACTTTGGCCACCTACTGTGGCAACCGTATTAGCTAGAGGTTTGCGGTTTTTTGTTTTTATATCTAATTTTGGGGTGGGCCACCTTTCCGCACCGTTTATTTGGTCAAAATCGGTTCATAAATACCAAAACGGCTATGTTTGCCACTTTGGCCACCTACAATGGCAACCGTATGGGCTAGAGGGGTGCGGTTTTCAGTTTTTATATCTAATTTTGTGGTGGGCCACCCTACCGCACCGTTTATTTTGGTACAAATCGGTTCATAAAGACCTAAACGGCTATGGTTGCCACTTTGGCCACCTACTGTGGCAACCGTATGGGCTACAGGGGTGCAATTTTCGGTTTTTATATCTAATTTTGGGGTGGGCCACCCTACCGCACCGTTTATTTTGTCAAAATCGGTTCATAAATACCAAAACGGCTATGGTTGCCACTTTGGCCACCTACAATGGCAACCGTATGGGCTAGAGGGGTGCGGTTTTTAGTTTGTATATCTAATTTTGTGGTGGGCCACCCTACCGCACCGTTTATTTGGTCAAAAATCGGTTCATAAATACCAAAACGGCTATGGTTGCCACTTTGGCCACCTACTGTGGCAACCGTATTGGCTAGAGGGTTGCGGTTTTTTGTTTTATATCTAATTTTGGGGTGGGCCACCCTACCGAACCGTTTATTTGGTCAAAATCGGTTCATAAATACCAAAACGGCTATGGTTGCCACTTTGGCCACCTACTGTGGCAATCGTATGGGCTAGAGGGGTGCGGTTTTCATATCTAATTTTGGGGTGGGCCACCCTACCGCACCGTTTATTTGGTCAAAATCGGTTCATAAATACCAAAACGGCTATGGTTGCCACTTTGGCCACCTACTGTGGCAACCGTATTGGCTAGAGGGTTGTGGTTTTTTGTTTTTATATCTAATTTTGGGGTGCGCCACCCTACCGCACCGTTTATTTGGTCAAAATTGGTTCATAAATACCAAAACGGCTATGGTTGCCACTTTGGCCACCTTCTATGGCAACCATATGGGCTAGAGGGGTGCGGTTTTCGGTTTTTATGTCTAATTTTGGGGTGGGCCACCCTACCGCACCGTTTATTTGGTCAAAATCGGTTCATAAAGACCAAAACGGCTATGGTTGCCACTTTGGCCACCTACTATGACAACCGTATGGGCTAGAGGGGTGCGGTTTTCAGTTTTTATATCTAATTTTGTGGTGGGCCACCCTACCGCACCGTTTATTTTGTCAAAATCGGTTTATAAATACCAAAACGGCTATGGTTGCCACTTTGGCCACCTACTGTGGCAACCGTATTAGCTAGAGGGTTGCGGTTTTTTGTTTTTATATCTAATTTTGGGGTGGGCCACCCTACCGCACCGTTTATTTGGTCAAAATCGGTTCATAAATACCAAAACGGCTATGTTTGCCACTTTGGCCACCTACAATGGCAACCGTATGGGCTAGAGGGGTGCGGTTTTCAGTTTTTATATCTAATTTTGGGATTGGCCACCCTACCGCACCGTTTATTTGGTAAAAATCGGTTCATAAATACCAAAACGGCTTTGGTTGCCACTTTGGCCACCTACTGTGGCAACCGTATTGGCTAGAGGGTTGTGGTTTTTTGTTTTTATATCTAATTTTGGGGTGGGCCACCCTACCGCACCGTTTATTTGGTAAAAATCGGTTCATAAAGACCTAAACGGCTATGGTTGCCACTTTGGCCACCTACTGTGGCAACCGTATGGGCTACAGGGGTGCGGTTTTCGGTTTTTATATCTAATTTTGGGGTGGGCCACCCTACCGCCCCGTTTATTTGGTTAAAATCGGTTCATAAATACCAAAACGGCTATGGTTGCCACTTTGGCCACCTACTGTGGCAACCGTATGGGCTAGAGGGGTGCGGTTTTCATATCTAATTTTGGGGTCGGCCACCCTACCGCACCGTTTATTTGGTCAAAATCGGTTCATAAATACCAAAACGGCTATGGTTGCCACTTTGGCCACCTACTGTGGCAACCGTATTGGCTAGAGGGTTGTGGTTTATTGTTTTTATATCTAATTTTGGGGTGCGCCACCCTACCGCACCGTTTATTTGGTCAAAATTGGTTCATAAATACCAAAACGGCTATGGTTGCCACTTTGGCCACCTACTATGGCAACCGTATGGGCTAGAGGGATGCGGTTTTCGGTTTTTATGTCTAATTTTGGGGTCGGCCACCCTACCGCACCGTTTATTTGGTCAAAATCGGTTCATAAATACCAAAACGGCTATGGTTGCCACTTTGGCCACCTACTGTGGCAACCGTATGGGCTACAGGGTTGTGGTTTTTTGTTTTTATATCTAATTTTGGGGTGCGCCACCCTACCGCACCGTTTATTTGGTCAAAATTGGTTCATAAATACCAAAACGGCTATGGTTGCCACTTTGGCCACCTACTATGGCAACCGTATGGGCTAGAGGGGTGCGGTTTTCGGTTTTTATGTCTAATTTTGGGGTGGGCCACCCTACCGCGCCGTTTATTTGGTCAAAATCGGTTCATAAAGACCAAAACGGCTATGGTTGCCACTTTGGCCACCTACTGTGGCAACCGTATGGGCTAGAGGGTTGTGGTTTTTTGTTTTTATATCTAATTTTGGGGTGCGCCACCCTACCGCACCGTTTATTTGGTCAAAATTGGTTCATAAATACCAAAACGGCTATGGTTGCCACTTTGGCCACCTACTATGGCAACCGTATGGGCTAGAGGGGTGCGGTTTTCTGTTTTTATGTCTAATTTTGGGGTGGGCCACCCTACCGCGCCGTTTATTTGGTCAAAATCGGTTCATAAAGACCAAAACGGCTATGGTTGCCACTTTGGCCACCTACAATGGCAACCGTATGGGCTAGAGGGGTGCGGTTTTCAGTTTTTATATCTAATTTTGTGGTGGGCCACCCTACCGCACCGTTTATTTGGTCAAAATCGGTTCATAAATACCAAAACGGCTATGGTTGCCACTTTGGCCACCTACTGTGGCAATCGTATGGGCTAGAGGGGTGCGGTTTTCATATCTAATTTTGGGGTGGGCCACCCTACCGCACCGTTTATTTGGTCAAAATCGGTTCATAAATACCAAAACGGCTTTGGTTGCCACTTTGGCCACCTACTGTGGCAACCGTATTGGCTAGAGGGTTGTGGTTTTTTTTTTTTTTATATCTAATTTTGGGGTGGGCCACCCTACCGCACCGTTTATTTGGTAAAAATCGGTTCATAAAGACCTAAACGGCTATGGTTGCCACTTTGGCCACCTACTGTGGCAACCGTATGGGCTACAGGGGTGCGGTTTTCGGTTTTTATATCTAATTTTGGGGTGGGCCACCTTACCGCACCGTTTATTTGGTCAAAATCGGTTCATAAATACCAAAACGGCTATGTTTGCCACTTTGGCCACCTACAATGGCAACCGTATGGGCTAGAGGGGTGCGGTTTTCAGTTTTTATATCTAATTTTGTGGTGGGCCACCCTACCGCACCGTTTATTTGGTCAAAATCGGTTCATAAATACCAAAACGGCTATGGTTGCCACTTTGGCCACCTACTGTGGCAATCGTATGGGCTAGAGGGGTGCGGTTTTCATATCTAATTTTGGGGTGGGCCACCCTACCGCACCGTTTATTTGGTAAAAATCGGTTCATAAATACCAAAACGGCTTTGGTTGCCACTTTGGCCACCTACTGTGGCAACCGTATTGGCTAGAGGGTTGTGGTTTTTTTTTTTTTATATCTAATTTTGGGGTGGGCCACCCTACCGCACCGTTTATTTGGTAAAAATCGGTTCATAAAGACCTAAACGGCTATGGTTGCCACTTTGGCCACCTACTGTGGCAACCGTATGGGCTACAGGGGTGCGGTTTTCGGTTTTTATATCTAATTTTGGGGTGGGCCACCCTACCGCCCCGTTTATTTGGTTAAAATCGGTTCATAAATACCAAAACGGCTATGGTTGCCACTTTGGCCACCTACTGTGGCAACCGTATGGGCTAGAGGGTGCGGTTTTCGGTTTTTATATCTAATTTTGGGGTGGGCCACCCTACCGCACCGTTTATTTGGTCAAAATCGGTTCATAAATACCAAAACGGCTATGGTTGCCATTTTGGCCACCTACTGTGGCAACCGTATTGGCTAGAGGGTTGTGGTTTTTTTGTTTTTATATCTAATTTTGGGGTGGGCCACCCTACCGCACCGTTTATTTGGTCAAAATTGGTTTATAAATAATAAAACGGCTATGGTTGCCACTTTGACCACCTACTATGTCAATCGTATGGGCTAGAGAGGTGCGGTTTTCAGTTTTATATCTAATTTTGTGGTGGGCCACCCTACCGCACCGTTTATTTTGTCAAAATCGGTTCATAAAGATCTAAACGGCTACGGTTGCCACTTTGGCCACCTACTGTGGCAACCGTATTGGCTAGAGGGTTGTGGTTTTTTGTTTTTATATCTAATTTTGGGGTGCGCCACCCTACCGCACCGTTTATTTGGTCAAAATTGGTTCATAAATACCAAAACGGCTATGGTTGCCACTTTGGCCACCTACTATGGCAACCGTATGGGCTAGAGGGGTGCGGTTTTCGGTTTTTATGTCTAATTTTGGGGTGGGCCACCCTACCGCACCGTTTATTTGGTCAAAATCGGTTCATAAAGACCAAAACGGCTATGGTTGCCACTTTGGCCACCTACTATGACAACCGTATGGGCTAGAGGGGTGCGGTTTTCAGTTTTTATATCTAATTTTGTGGTGGACCACCCTACCGCACCGTTTATTTTGTCAAAATCGGTTCATAAATACCAAAACGGCTATGGTTGCCACTTTGGCCACCTACTGTGGCAACCGTATTAGCTAGAGGGTTGCGGTTTTTTGTTTTTATATCTAATTTTGGGGTGGGCCACCCTACCGCACCGTTTATTTGGTCAAAATCGGTTCATAAATACCAAAACGGCTATGTTTGCCACTTTGGCCACCTACAATGGCAACCGTATGGGCTAGAGGGGTGCGGTTTTCAGTTTTGATATCTAATTTTGGGATGGGCCACCCTACCGCACCGTTTATTTGGTAAAAATCGGTTCATAAATACCAAAACGGCTTTGGTTGCCACTTTGGCCACCTACTGTGGCAACCGTATTGGCTAGAGGGTTGTGGTTTTTTGTTTTTATATCTAATATTTTGGGGTGGGCCACCCTACCGCACCGTTTATTTGGTAAAAATCGGTTCATAAAGACCTAAACGGCTATGGTTGCCACTTTGGCCACCTACTGTGGCAACCGTATGGGCTAGAGGGGTGCGGTTTTCGGTTTTTATATCTAATTTTGGGGTGGGCCACCCTACCGCATCGTTTATTTGGTCAAAATCGGTTCATAAATACCAAAACGGCTATGGTTGCCATTTTGGCCACCTACTGTGGCAACCGTATTGGCTAGAGGGTTGTGGTTTTTTGGTTTTTATATCTAATTTTGGGGTGGGCCACCCTACCGCACCGTTTATTTGGTCAAAATTGGTTTATAAATACCAAAACGGCTATGGTTGCCACTTTGACCACCTACTATGGCAATCGTATGGGCTAGAGAGGTGCGGTTTTCAGTTTTATATCTAATTTTGTGGTGGGCCACCCTACCGCACCGTTTATTTTGTCAAAATCGGTTCATAAAGATCTAAACGGCTACGGTTGCCACTTTGGCCACCTACTGTGGCAACCGTATGGGCTACAGGGGTGCGGTTTTCGGTTTTTATATCTAATTTTGGGGTGGGCCACCCTACCGCACCGTTTATTTGGTCAAAATCGGTTCATAAATACCAAAACGGCTATGGTTGCCACTTTGGCCACCTACTGTGGCAACCGTATGGACTAGAGGGGTGCGGTTTTCGGTTTTTATATCTAATTTTGGGGTGGGCCACCCTACCGCACCGTTTATTTGGTCAAAATCGGTTCATAAATACCAAAACGGCTATGGTTGCCACTTTGGCCACCTACTGTGGCAATCGTATGGGCTAGAGGGGTGCGGTTTTCATATCTAATTTTGGGGTGGGCCACCCTACCGCACCGTTTATTTGGTCAAAATCGGTTCATAAATACCAAAACGGCTTTGGTTGCCACTTTGGCCACCTACTGTGGCAACCGTATTGGCTAGAGGGTTGTGGTTTTTTTTTTTTTATATCTAATTTTGGGGTGGGCCACCCTACCGCACCGTTTATTTGGTAAAAATCGGTTCATAAAGACCTAAACGGCTATGGTTGCCACTTTGGCCACCTACTGTGGCAACCGTATGGGCTACAGGGGTGCGGTTTTCGGTTTTTATATCTAATTTTGGGGTGGGCCACCTTACCGCACCGTTTATTTGGTCAAAATCGGTTCATAAATACCAAAACGGCTATGTTTGCCACTTTGGCCACCTATAATGGCAACCGTATGGGCTAGAGGGGTGCGGTTTTCAGTTTTTATATCTAATTTTGTGGTGGGCCACCCTACCGCACCGTTTATTTGGTCAAAATCGGTTCATAAATACCAAAACGGCTATGGTTGCCACTTTGGCCACCTACTGTGGCAATCGTATGGGCTAGAGGGGTGCGGCTTTCATATCTAATTTTGGGGTGGGCCACCCTACCGCACCGTTTATTTGGTAAAAATCGGTTCATAAATACCAAAACGGCTTTGGTTGCCACTTTGGCCACCTACTGTGGCAACCGTATTGGCTAGAGGGTTGTGGTTTTTTTTTTTTTATATCTAATTTTGGGGTGGGCCACCCTACCGCACCGTTTATTTGGTAAAAATCGGTTCATAAAGACCTAAACGGCTATGGTTGCCACTTTGGCCACCTACTGTGGCAACCGTATGGGCTACAGGGGTGCGGTTTTCGGTTTTTATATCTAATTTTGGGGTGGGCCACCCTACCGCCCCGTTTATTTGGTTAAAATCGGTTCATAAATACCAAAACGGCTATGGTTGCCACTTTGGCCACCTACTGTGGCAACCGTATGGGCTAGAGGGTGCGGTTTTCGGTTTTTATATCTAATTTTGGGGTGGGCCACCCTACCGCACCGTTTATTTGGTCAAAATCGGTTCATAAATACCAAAACGGCTATGGTTGCCATTTTGGCCACCTACTGTGGCAACCGTATTGGCTAGAGGGTTGTGGTTTTTTTGTTTTTATATCTAATTTTGGGGTGGGCCACCCTACCGCACCGTTTATTTGGTCAAAATTGGTTTATAAATAATAAAACGGCTATGGTTGCCACTTTGACCACCTACTATGGCAATCGTATGGGCTAGAGAGGTGCGGTTTTCAGTTTTATATCTAATTTTGTGGTGGGCCACCCTACCGCACCGTTTATTTTGTCAAAATCGGTTCATAAAGATCTAAACGGCTACGGTTGCCACTTTGGCCACCTACTGTGGCAACCGTATTGGCTAGAGGGTTGTGGTTTTTTGTTTTTATATCTAATTTTGGGGTGCGCCACCCTACCGCACCGTTTATTTGGTCAAAATTGGTTCATAAATACCAAAACGGCTATGGTTGCCACTTTGGCCACCTACTATGGCAACCGTATGGGCTAGAGGGGTGCGGTTTTCGGTTTTTATGTCTAATTTTGGGGTGGGCCACCCTACCGCACCGTTTATTTGGTCAAAATCGGTTCATAAAGACCAAAACGGCTATGGTTGCCACTTTGGCCACCTACTATGACAACCGTATGGGCTAGAGGGGTGCGGTTTTCAGTTTTTATATCTAATTTTGTGGTGGGCCACCCTACCGCACCGTTTATTTTGTCAAAATCGGTTCATAAATACCAAAACGGCTATGGTTGCCACTTTGGCCACCTACTGTGGCAACCGTATTAGCTAGAGGGTTGCGGTTTTTTGTTTTTATATCTAATTTTGGGGTGGGCCACCCTACCGCACCGTTTATTTGGTCAAAATCGGTTCATAAATACCAAAACGGCTATGTTTGCCACTTTGGCCACCTACAATGGCAACCGTATGGGCTAGAGGGGTGCGGTTTTCAGTTTTGATATCTAATTTTGGGATGGGCCACCCTACCGCACCGTTTATTTGGTAAAAATCGGTTCATAAATACCAAAACGGCTTTGGTTGCCACTTTGGCCACCTACTGTGGCAACCGTATTGGCTAGAGGGTTGTGGTTTTTTGTTTTTATATCTAATATTTTGGGGTGGGCCACCCTACCGCACCGTTTATTTGGTAAAAATCGGTTCATAAAGACCTAAACGGCTATGGTTGCCACTTTGGCCACCTACTGTGGCAACCGTATGGGCTAGAGGGGTGCGGTTTTCGGTTTTTATATCTAATTTTGGGGTGGGCCACCCTACCGCATCGTTTATTTGGTCAAAATCGGTTCATAAATACCAAAACGGCTATGGTTGCCATTTTGGCCACCTACTGTGGCAACCGTATTGGCTAGAGGGTTGTGGTTTTTTGGTTTTTATATCTAATTTTGGGGTGGGCCACCCTACCGCACCGTTTATTTGGTCAAAATTGGTTTATAAATACCAAAACGGCTATGGTTGCCACTTTGACCACCTACTATGGCAATCGTATGGGCTAGAGAGGTGCGGTTTTCAGTTTTATATCTAATTTTGTGGTGGGCCACCCTACCGCACCGTTTATTTTGTCAAAATCGGTTCATAAAGATCTAAACGGCTACGGTTGCCACTTTGGCCACCTACTGTGGCAACCGTATGGGCTACAGGGGTGCGGTTTTCGGTTTTTATATCTAATTTTGGGGTGGGCCACCCTACCGCACCGTTTATTTGGTCAAAATCGGTTCATAAATACCAAAACGGCTATGGTTGCCACTTTGGCCACCTACTGTGGCAACCGTATGGACTAGAGGGGTGCGGTTTTCGGTTTTTATATCTAATTTTGGGGTGGGCCACCCTACCGCACCGTTTATTTGGTCAAAATCGGTTCATAAAGACCAAAACGGCTATGGTTGCCACTTTGGCCACCTACTATGACAACCGTATGGGCTAGAGGGGTGCGGTTTTCAGTTTTTATATCTAATTTTGTGGTGGGCCACCCTACCGCACCGTTTATTTTGTCAAAATTGGTTCATAAATACCCTAACGGCTATGGTTGCCACTTTGGCCACCTACTGTGGCAACCGTATTGGCTAGAGGGTTGCGGTTTTTTGTTTTTATATCTAATTTTGGGGTGGGCCACCCTACCGCACCGCTTATTTGGTAAAAATCGGTTCATAAAGACCTAAACGGCTATGGTTGCCACTTTGGCCACCTACTGTGGCAACCGTATGGGCTAGAGGGTGTGGTTTTCGGTTTTTATATCTAATTTTGGGGTGGGCCACCCTACCGCACCGTTTATTTGGTCAATATATAATGTTTCCGAATAAGGAATAAGGAACTGGGAATAAGTAGCCGATGTCACCGTAGTGATAAAAGTCTGGATTTTAAAAGCAATATCTGCATGTAGCCTACATGTTGTTCGTTCATGTAGTTATGAGCCAGATACATATATGTCTTATATGTTAAAGGGGTACTGTACGCCATTTTCATTAAATTTCCGGTGACAACAACGATCTAATATCGATAATATATAGAAACATAAGTAATTTGAGTCGAAGATGTATTCTGTAAACGCTCAGGTTAATAGGCTATCTTAAAATTTAATAATTTAAAAGTTAATAATTTGATATAAATTGAATTTATGACTGGTGCCATAAAATGGCGTCAATTAATTTACGAATTACCGTAATCAAAAATAGTAATTGAGGGATACTGGATTTTTAAACCGATCGCACACACGATTGCTTAAAATATTATGATGATACGGGGAGAACACTCAAGCCACTCACTGACTAGCGACGATACAATAACTTAAATGATTATATGGGACTAGTATGCATATAATATAACTTTTATTTGATTCATTTGGTTGAAAACTTTACAAAAATTACTCGACAACGACAATTTGTATTTTTGCATTCCGGTAAATTTGTCATCCGTAACATGACTTCGTACTCAGCAGACTTTCAAATAATGGAAAAATTGTTACCTTATTCTCCGACTCGGAGACTATAGAAACCAACAACAACATGTGGCGTACAGTACCCCTTTAACATTGAGGCCTGTGGGAAATAGTTACTTCACTGTAACCAAAAACGGAACATTTGCCTTTGAAATCTGTCGCGATAGAAGCGAGGTAACTGCCGTTTAGTATCCGGTGGTCCAAAGAGACACACATTTCAATAAGATCTTTCCCATGTTTGTCTAAAGTTGAGCCTAAGCTAGCTCTTTTCGACCGAATATAACTCACTGAATCACCCCCAATAATTTTGTCGATGTCATTAGTGTCCTCCTCATCGAAGTCAGGTTCTTCCCCGGTTCGCGAGTTGAGGTCCCCGCATAACATAATGTGTCCCTTTTTTGCATAAATATCAGTTATGTCATGTTCAATACTGTCAAGTACATCAAAATCCACTCTATTTGCATAGTTTGAGTTGGCTGGTATTATGTATGCTAAACATATATAAAGGTCCTTCAGAAAATGGAAGAAATTCTTGTCTAGCTTTACCCATTGGTAGTCCACACATGTGTTTCGCATTAGTTTTACACCTTCAACAAGTGAGCGTTTAACAAAAATGCCCAAACCACCAAAATATCTACCATTTGAAGATATGCTTCTGCACACCGAGAAGTTTCATACCCAGGTAATGAAATTTTTTCCTCGGGACCAACATGTGTCTCTGTTAATAGTACAATGTCGCACTTAGAAATTTGTTCTATGAAGTAGGGATCAGAATACTTTTTATAAATTCCAGAAGTCAGACCTCCTACATTCCATGTGGAAATAACTAAGTTATGACTTTGAGTTTTATATGGTGATGGATGTCGCCCTGGGTATGAATACTGGGTGTTAAGATCAAAGTTCCGATTAATATAAACAGTACCATGATCCACGGTTACTCCCGTTGGACCAGCTGTTGTATTTGTGATAGTCATAATGTCTTCTTTTACTACTATGATTCCAGAAATTGTTTGCATGGCCGCCATGCTCATTTTGCCTAATCGGCTTCTGTAAATGAAGCAGTCCCTCTATTTTACTTTTTATATCGTTAGCTAAGCCTCCGTCAACATAATCTTGAAAGAGAACTTTGCGTTTGACTGGTTCAATTTTAGAGGCCCAGATAAAGGTTACAGTGAAGTAATTCGATTGGTAGCGCCCTCCAACGGATTTTGGACCAAGATGCAGGAAAGAATTAAAAAAATTCTGGGCTCTGGTTGGTTAATAGTAGTTTCGATATTTAAACATATAAAATATATGCAATCACTCCTCTTGAAATTTCAGACTCCAAACAAAACATTGGCACATTGTAAAGCACGTGGTTCCTAGATTGAATTTTTTTGGGGTGAGGTAAAAAATGTCAATATTTTTTTTCATGCTATTCTGACTCTAGATTATAAATCCCAAATTTAAAGGTATATGCCATGCCTGACGATATGATTTTTTTTTTCATGCAGAAACTTTGCGCAGATGCCAATCCTGGTGATCATGTACTCATTTATCACAATTCATGGATAGTCAGGACTGCAAGCCATTATATGTTAACATTGAGGCCTGTGGGAAATAATTACTTCACTGTAACCAAAAACGGAACATTTGCCTTTGAAATCTGTCGCGATAGAAGCGAGGTAACTCTAAAATTTGTCCGACATAGTGATAAAAAATGTTTAGCTGATTCTTCATCTTCACAAAAGGCTGTTGAATCGTCGGCATAAAGGGAAATTTTGACTTTTTCGGAGCATCCGGGTGCATGTAACCCTATAATTCTCTGATCGGCGCGAACTTTAATGGCGAATGGTTCAAGGCATAGGACATATAACAGGGGAGATAAACTGCACCCTTGGCGGACTGATCGTGATATGGGGAACGATGGGGAAATGCATGTGTCCGTTAATATAAACGGAACTGATTGCACCATTATACAATAATCGTACAAAAGAACAAAACATGGGACCAAAACGGAAAGATTGAAGACATTGGAATAAATATGCGTGGTCTAACCTATATATCGAACGCTTTCATTTGATCTAGACAAATGAATATTATTGAAAGATCTTTTTGTTCTACATAATCTAGAATGTTGCGGAATAAATGTAGATTGTCAGTAATTGATCGACCCCGAACAAAACAAGTCTGGTCCGGGTGGATCACTTCGCCGAGAACCTGTTTCGTCCGCATTATAGATAACATTTTTGAAAGAATCTTGTAATCTAGATTTAAAAGGGAAATAGGTCTGCAATATGCTAGTTCTTCCGCACGAGCCTTATCTTTGGTTTGAGCAGGAACCAGTTACTGCAAAATTCCCAGGGAAATGGTGTTTAATCATATTTTTCTACTTATTTGAATGTCCGACTGCACATGACAATAACGCATAATTATAATCCAAAACCGCGAGTGTTGGCCCGCAAAAATTAGTAGGTCTCAGGTACCAAAAGTGATCGTGGAATGTGGGGATCTAGATAACAACACTACAGATTTAACGACGTGGAGTCTGAAATGAAGTGTCAGTTTGTTTTTAATACGGACCTTTATAAATTATTTACTTAGGAATATGTATTCAAGTCAAAGAAGAGCGTTGACTGTTATATTATCCATGTTACATACATGGTATGAATGAAGAGCGTTTGTATTATTTGTGTCGTTTAAAGAAAACAACTGATTAACCATTTTGCAGTGGCGGATATACAAGTTTGTCCACAGAAAGTGTTCTTCGCAATTTTGCGTCAAACCGAGTCTGGGAATATAAGACTTGATAATGATCGCCATTTACGGCATCAAGAATGAATGGCAATGTATTCCTACCACGGCGCGACGTGGGGTGACTTCCCTCGTTCGTCGACCCTGCATGCATGTTAAGCAACGCAAAGTCACCTGGGGTAAGCCATTTTTTGTAGAACGCCCATAGCTGTTCATTAAAACAATATTTAATCATCGTCTTCTGATCGGCATAGCCGAAACAGATACATGTTCGACTGTGGTGTGATTGATTTCTGGAGGCCGTCGAAAATGCCGACGTGAACCGTACGTTGTCGGGATGTGTAACTAAAATTGTGAAGTTTTAATCGGATATTAAGATCATTACCAACCTAAATGGGCCAGTTTTTGGTTTGAGCAGGAACCATTTACTGCAAAATTCACAGGGAAATGGTATTTAATCATATTTTTTATACCTTAATTGAATGTCCGACTGCACATGACAATAACGCATAATTGTATTACAACACCGTGAGTGTTGGCGTGCAAAAATTAGTAGGTCTCAGGTACCAAAAGGGAGGTTGTGGGGATCTATAACAACACCACAAACTTAACTACATGGAGGTTTGAAATTAAAGGGTCAGTTTGTTTTTAATACGGTACGGACCTTTATAAATTATTTACTTGGGAATATGTATTCAATTATTCACTGTCATATTATCCCTAAAGAGCGTTTCTATGTTCACCAGAAGACGTACACGGTACGCGTATACAATATAACAGCACAGCATCACGACATTGAAACATTGAGACATCACAACACAGCAATCGAAACGCACATTCATGATGCAACCTGAAATATACTAATATAAAGTATTTTTAAATAAATATTTCAATTTGTTTTCATCATCAAATTTTGCAAATAATGACCAGTGATCATGGAACATTTCTAAAGGAAATCTCTGACTGTCTACTAATATTCTATATTTGATGTCATGCATGAAGAAACATGCGATGGTCTGTTCTGGATATGTGTTTTCGATGGCTGCATACACTCTGTTTCTGCTTGACCATATTACTTGCCTATATGTGGCTAAAATATGTAGATATGTATCAAGATGTGCAGGCGATATAAAGCATTTGTTAGCATAGCTGGGCTTACCGAGAATAGAATTAATCTGGCTTCTATGCGAAGTGGGCCGCCTACTAATCTGACTAAAAGTTCATAAAGAGCGTTTCTGGTAAATTTTAAGAATTTGCCATACATGTAAAAAGCGGTGATATACTGTCTCCGTTTCGTAGCAAAATATACAATTATATGTTCTGGAGATATTTAAAGAGCTTAATACACTTTGACACAATATGGTGTTGTGAGAAATGATCCATGATACACGTCTTCCTAAAGGTTCCATAAAACTGTGATGCAATAGTTCCCAGGCGCGCGCAAAGGGCACGTCTGGAAACTGCAGTTTCACTTTAGGAACGACTTTTGCTTTATCTATAAGTAAATTGTAATAATCATATGTTTTCATATAAATGTGATCAATATTTGCAAAATCTATGGAACGTAAAAGTTGTAAACAGGACTTGTAAAATGGGGAGGGGGTCAATGTGTGCAGAGCGGAATTCGAAAATAAATTCGGATTATAATGTCTTAGTTGCAGTCCGAGCCAATATCTGGCAAAGTATAACCATTTCTTGTCTTCTGCAAAATAAATGACTTGTCTAATATGATTCAGCCGAAAGGCTTTCATTTTAAGATCAATGTTGACTACGACTAAGCCTCCGTCAACATAATCTTGAAAGAGAACTTTGCGTTTGACTGGTTCAATTTTAGAGGCCCAGATAAAGGTTACAGTGAAGTAATTCGATTGGTAGCGCCCTCCAACGGATTTTGGACCAAGATGCAGGAAAGAATTAAAAAAATTCTGGGCTCTGGTTGGTTAATAGTAGTTTCGATATTTAAACATATAAAATACATGCAATCACTCCTCTTGAAATTTCAGACTCCAAACAAAACATTGGCACATTGTAAAGCACGTGGTTCCTAGATTGAATTTTTTTGGGGTGAGGTAAAAAATGTCAATATTTTTTTTCATGCTATTCTGACTCTAGATTATAAATCCCAAATTTAAAGGTATATGCCATGCCTGACGATATGATTTTTTTTTTTTCATGCAGAAACTTTGCGCAGATGCCAATCCTGGTGATCATGTACTCATTTATCACAATTCATGGATAGTCAGGACTGCAAGCCATTATATGTTAACATTGAGGCCTGTGGGAAATAATTACTTCACTGTAACCAAAAACGGAACATTTGCCTTTGAAATCTGTCGCGATAGAAGCGAGGTAACTCTAAAATTTGTCCGACATAGTGATAAAAAATGTTTAGCTGATTCTTCATCTTCACAAAAGGCTGTTGAATCGTCGGCATAAAGGGAAATTTTGACTTTTTCGGAGCATCCGGGTGCATGTAACCCTATAATTCTCTGATCGGCGCGAACTTTAATGGCGAATGGTTCAAGGCATAGGACATATAACAGGGGAGATAAACTGCACCCTTGGCGGACTGATCGTGATATGGGGAACGATGGGGAAATGCATGTGTCCGTTAATATAAACGGAACTGATTGCATCATTATACAATAATCGTACTAAAGAACAAAACATGGGACCAAAACGGAAAGATTGAAGACATTGGAATAAATATGCGTGGTCTAACCTATATATCGAACGCTTTCATTTGATCTAGACAAATGAATATTATTGAAAGATCTTTTTGTTCTACATAATCTAGAATGTTGCGGAATAAATGTAGATTGTCAGTAATTGATCGACCCCGAACAAAACAAGTCTGGTCCGGGTGGATCACTTCGCCGAGAACCTGTTTCGTCCGCATTATAGATAACATTTTTGAAAGAATCTTGTAATCTAGATTTAAAAGGGAAATAGGTCTGCAATATGCTAGTTCTTCCGCACGAGCCTTATCTTTGGTTTGAGCAGGAACCAGTTACTGCAAAATTCCCAGGGAAATGGTGTTTAATCATATTTTTCTACTTATTTGAATGTCCGACTGCACATGACAATAACGCATAATTATAATCCAAAACCGCGAGTGTTGGCCCGCAAAAATTAGTAGGTCTCAGGTACCAAAAGTGATCGTGGAATGTGGGGATCTAGATAACAACACTACAGATTTAACGACGTGGAGTCTGAAATGAAGTGTCAGTTTGTTTTTAATACGGACCTTTATAAATTATTTACTTAGGAATATGTATTCAAGTCAAAGAAGAGCGTTGACTGTTATATTATCCATGTTACATACATGGTATGAATGAAGAGCGTTTGTATTATTTGTGTCGTTTAAAGAAAACAACTGATTAACCATTTTGCAGTGGCGGATATACAAGTTTGTCCACAGAAAGTGTTCTTCGCAATTTTGCGTCAAACCGAGTCTGGGAATATAAGACTTGATAATGATCGCCATTTACGGCATCAAGAATGAATGGCAATGTATTCCTACCACGGCGCGACGTGGGGTGACTTCCCTCGTTCGTCGACCCTGCATGCATGTTAAGCAACGCAAAGTCACCTGGGGTAAGCCATTTTTTGTAGAACGCCCATAGCTGTTCATTAAAACAATATTTAATCATCGTCTTCTGATCGGCATAGCCGAAACAGATACATGTTCGACTGTGGTGTGATTGATTTCTGGAGGCCGTCGAAAATGCCGACGTGAACCGTACGTTGTCGGGATGTGTAACTAAAATTGTGAAGTTTTAATCGGATATTAAGATCATTACCAACCTAAATGGGCCAGTTTTTGGTTTGAGCAGGAACCATTTACTGCAAAATTCACAGGGAAATGGTATTTAATCATATTTTTTATACCTTAATTGAATGTCCGACTGCACATGACAATAACGCATAATTGTATTACAACACCGTGAGTGTTGGCGTGCAAAAATTAGTAGGTCTCAGGTACCAAAAGGGAGGTTGTGGGGATCTATAACAACACCACAAACTTAACTACATGGAGGTTTGAAATTAAAGGGTCAGTTTGTTTTTAATACGGTACGGACCTTTATAAATTATTTACTTGGGAATGTGTATTCAATTATTCACTGTCATATTATCCCTAAAGAGCGTTTCTATGTTCACCAGAAGACGTACACGGTACGCGTATACAATATAACAGCACAGCATCACGACATTGAAACATTGAGACATCACAACACAGCAATCGAAACGCACATTCATGATGCAACCTGAAATATACTAATATAAAGTATTTTTAAATAAATATTTCAATTTGTTTTCATCATCAAATTTTGCAAATAACGACCAGTGATCATGGAACATTTCTAAAGGAAATCTCTGACTGTCTACTAATATTCTATATTTGATGTCATGCATGAAGAAACATGCGATGGTCTGTTCTGGATATGTGTTTTCGATGGCTGCATACACTCTGTTTCTGATTGACCATATTACTTGCCTATATGTGGCTAAAATATGTAGATATGTATCAAGATGTGCAGGCGATATAAAGCATTTGTTAGCATAGCTGGGCTTACCGAGAATAGAATTAATCTGGCTTCTATGCGAAGTGGGCCGCCTACTAATCTGACTAAAAGTTCATAAAGAGCGTTTCTGGTAAATTTTAAGAATTTGCCATACATGTAAAAAGCGGTGATATACTGTCTCCGTTTCGTAGCAAAATATACAATTATATGTTCTGGAGATATTTAAAGAGCTTAATACACTTTGACACAATATGGTGTTGTGAGAAATGATCCATGATACACGTCTTCCTAGAGGTTCCATAAAACTGTGATGCAATAGTTCCCAGGCGCGCGCAAAGGGCACGTCTGGAAACTGCAGTTTCACTTTAGGAACGACTTTTGCTTTATCTATAAGTAAATTGTAATAATCATATGTTTTCATATAAATGTGATCAATATTTGCAAAATCTATGGAACGTAAAAGTTGTAAACAGGACTTGTAAAATGGGGAGGGGGTCAATGTGTGCAGAGCGGAATTCGAAAATAAATTCGGATTATAATGTCTTAGTTGCAGTCCGAGCCAATATCTGGCAAAGTATAACCATTTCTTGTCTTCTGCAAAATAAATGACTTGTCTAATATGATTCAGCCGAAAGGCTTTCATTTTAAGATCAATGTTGACTACGACTAAGCCTCCGTCAACATAATCTTGAAAGAGAACTTTGCGTTTGACTGGTTCAATTTTAGAGGCCCAGATAAAGGTTACAGTGAAGTAATTCGATTGGTAGCGCCCTCCAACGGATTTTGGACCAAGATGCAGGAAAGAATTAAAAAAATTCTGGTCTCTTGTTGGTTAATAGTAGTTTCGATATTTAAACATATAAAATACATGCAATCACTCCTCTTGAAATTTCAGACTCCAAACAAAACATTGGCACATTGTAAAGCACGTGGTTCCTAGATTGAATTTTTTTGGGGTGAGGTAAAAAATGTCAATATTTTTTTTCATGCTATTCTGACTCTAGATTATAAATCCCAAATTTAAAGGTATATGCCATGCCTGACGATATGATTTTTTTTTTCATGCAGAAACTTTGCGCAGATGCCAATCCTGGTGATCATGTACTCATTTATCACAATTCATGGATAGTCAGGACTGCAAGCCATTATATGTTAACATTGAGGCCTGTGGGAAATAATTACTTCACTGTAACCAAAAACGGAACATTTGCCTTTGAAATCTGTCGCGATAGAAGCGAGGTAACTCTAAAATTTGTCCGACATACTGATAAAAAATGTTTAGCTGATTCTTCATCTTCACAAAAGGCTGTTGAATCGTCGGCATAAAGGGAAATTTTGACTTTTTCGGAGCATCCGGGTGCATGTAACCCTATAATTCTCTGATCGGCGCGAACTTTAATGGCGAATGGTTCAAGGCATAGGACATATAAAGGGGAGATAAACTGCACCCTTGGCGGACTGATCGTGATATGGGGAACGATGGGGAAATGCATGTGTCCGTTAATATAAACGGAACTGATTGCATCATTATACAATAATCGTACTAAAGAACAAAACATGGGACCAAAACGGAAAGATTGAAGACATTGGAATAAATATGCGTGGTCTAACCTATATATCGAACGCTTTCATTTGATCTAGACAAATGAATATTATTGAAAGATCTTTTTGTTCTACATAATCTAGAATGCTGCGGAATAAATGTAGATTGTCAGTAATTGATCGACCCCGAACAAAACAAGTCTGGTCCGGGTGGATCACTTCGCCGAGAACCTGTTTCGTCCGCATTATAGATAACATTTTTGAAAGAATCTTGTAATCTAGATTTAAAAGGGAAATAGGTCTGCAATATGCTAGTTCTTCCGCACGAGCCTTATCTTTGGTTTGAGCAGGAACCAGTTACTGCAAAATTCCCAGGGAAATGGTGTTTAATCATATTTTTCTACTTATTTGAATGTCCGACTGCACATGACAATAACGCATAATTATAATCCAAAACCGCGAGTGTTGGCCCGCAAAAATTAGTAGGTCTCAGGTACCAAAAGGGATCGTGGAATGTGGGGATCTAGATAACAACACTACAGATTTAACGACGTGGAGTCTGAAATGAAGTGTCAGTTTGTTTTTAATACGGACCTTTATAAATTATTTACTTAGGAATATGTATTCAAGTCAAAGAAGAGCGTTGACTGTTATATTATCCATGTTACATACATGGTATGAATGAAGAGCGTTTGTATTATTTGTGTCGTTTAAAGAAAACAACTGATTAACCATTTTGCAGTGGCGGATATACAAGTTTGTCCACAGAAAGTGTTCTTCGCAATTTTGCGTCAAACCGAGTCTGGGAATATAAGACTTGATAATGATCGCCATTTACGGCATCAAGAATGAATGGCAATGTATTCCTACCACGGCGCGACTTCCCTCGTTCGTCGACCCTGCATGCATGTTAAGCAACGCAATGTCACCTATGGGGTAAGCCATTTTTTGTAGAACGCCCATAGCTGTTCATTAAAACAATATTTAATCATCGTCTTCTGATCGGCATAGCCGAAACAGATACATGTTCGACTGTGGTGTGATTGATTTCTGGAGGCCGTCGAAAATGCCGACGTGAACCGTACGTTGTCGGGATGTGTAACTAAAATTGTGAAGTTTTAATCGGATATTAAGATCATTACCAACCTAAATGGGCCAGTTTTTGGTTTGAGCAGGAACCATTTACTGCAAAATTCACAGGGAAATGGTATTTAATCATATTTTTTCTACCTTAATTGAATGTCCGACTGCACATGACAATAACGCATAATTGTATTACAACACCGTGAGTGTTGGCGTGCAAAAATTAGTAGGTCTCAGGTACCAAAAGGGAGGTTGTGGGGATCTATAACAACACCACAAACTTAACTACATGGAGGTTTGAAATTAAAGGGTCAGTTTGTTTTTAATACGGTACGGACCTTTATAAATTATTTACTTGGGAATATGTATTCAATTATTCACTGTCATATTATCCCTAAAGAGCGTTTCTATGTTCACCAGAAGACGTACACGGTACGCGTATACAATATAACAGCACAGCATCACGACATTGAAACATTGAGACATCACAACACAGCAATCGAAACGCACATTCATGATGCAACCTGAAATATACTAATATAAAGTATTTTTAAATAAATATTTCAATTTGTTTTCATCATCAAATTTTGCAAATAATGACCAGTGATCATGGAACATTTCTAAAGGAAATCTCTGACTGTCTACTAATATTCTATATTTGATGTCATGCATGAAGAAACATGCGATGGTCTGTTCTGGATATGTGTTTTCGATGGCTGCATACACTCTGTTTCTGCTTGACCATATTACTTGCCTATATGTGGCTAAAATATGTAGATATGTATCAAGATGTGCAGGCGATATAAAGCATTTGTTAGCATAGCTGGGCTTACCGAGAATAGAATTAATCTGGCTTCTATGCGAAGTGGGCCGCCTACTAATCTGACTAAAAGTTCATAAAGAGCGTTTCTGGTAAATTTTAAGAATTTGCCATACATGTAAAAAGCGGTGATATACTGTCTCCGTTTCGTAGCAAAATATACAATTATATGTTCTGGAGATATTTAAAGAGCTTAATACACTTTGACACAATATGGTGTTGTGAGAAATGATCCATGATACACGTCTTCCTAAAGGTTCCATAAAACTGTGATGCAATAGTTCCCAGGCGCGCGCAAAGGGCACGTCTGGAAACTGCAGTTTCACTTTAGGAACGACTTTTGCTTTATCTATAAGTAAATTGTAATAATCATATGTTTTCATATAAATGTGATCAATATTTGCAAAATCTATGGAACGTAAAAGTTGTAAACAGGACTTGTAAAATGGGGAGGGGGTCAATGTGTGCAGAGCGGAATTCGAAAATAAATTCGGATTATAATGTCTTAGTTGCAGTCCGAGCCAATATCTGGCAAAGTATAACCATTTCTTGTCTTCTGCAAAATAAATGACTTGTCTAATATGATTCAGCCGAAAGGCTTTCATTTTAAGATCAATGTTGACTACGACTAAGCCTCCGTCAACATAATCTTGAAAGAGAACTTTGCGTTTGACTGGTTCAATTTTAGAGGCCCAGATAAAGGTTACAGTGAAGTAATTCGATTGGTAGCGCCCTCCAACGGATTTTGGACCAAGATGCAGGAAAGAATTAAAAAAATTCTGGGCTCTGGTTGGTTAATAGTAGTTTCGATATTTAAACATATAAAATACATGCAATCACTCCTCTTGAAATTTCAGACTCCAAACAAAACATTGGCACATTGTAAAGCACGTGGTTCCTAGATTGAATTTTTTTGGGGTGAGGTAAAAAATGTCAATATTTTTTTTCATGCTATTCTGACTCTAGATTATAAATCCCAAATTTAAAGGTATATGCCATGCCTGACGATATGATTTTTTTTTTTTCATGCAGAAACTTTGCGCAGATGCCAATCCTGGTGATCATGTACTCATTTATCACAATTCATGGATAGTCAGGACTGCAAGCCATTATATGTTAACATTGAGGCCTGTGGGAAATAATTACTTCACTGTAACCAAAAACGGAACATTTGCCTTTGAAATCTGTCGCGATAGAAGCGAGGTAACTCTAAAATTTGTCCGACATAGTGATAAAAAATGTTTAGCTGATTCTTCATCTTCACAAAAGGCTGTTGAATCGTCGGCATAAAGGGAAATTTTGACTTTTTCGGAGCATCCGGGTGCATGTAACCCTATAATTCTCTGATCGGCGCGAACTTTAATGGCGAATGGTTCAAGGCATAGGACATATAACAGGGGAGATAAACTGCACCCTTGGCGGACTGATCGTGATATGGGGAACGATGGGGAAATGCATGTGTCCGTTAATATAAACGGAACTGATTGCATCATTATACAATAATCGTACTAAAGAACAAAACATGGGACCAAAACGGAAAGATTGAAGACATTGGAATAAATATGCGTGGTCTAACCTATATATCGAACGCTTTCATTTGATCTAGACAAATGAATATTATTGAAAGATCTTTTTGTTCTACATAATCTAGAATGTTGCGGAATAAATGTAGATTGTCAGTAATTGATCGACCCCGAACAAAACAAGTCTGGTCCGGGTGGATCACTTCGCCGAGAACCTGTTTCGTCCGCATTATAGATAACATTTTTGAAAGAATCTTGTAATCTAGATTTAAAAGGGAAATAGGTCTGCAATATGCTAGTTCTTCCGCACGAGCCTTATCTTTGGTTTGAGCAGGAACCAGTTACTGCAAAATTCCCAGGGAAATGGTGTTTAATCATATTTTTCTACTTATTTGAATGTCCGACTGCACATGACAATAACGCATAATTATAATCCAAAACCGCGAGTGTTGGCCCGCAAAAATTAGTAGGTCTCAGGTACCAAAAGTGATCGTGGAATGTGGGGATCTAGATAACAACACTACAGATTTAACGACGTGGAGTCTGAAATGAAGTGTCAGTTTGTTTTTAATACGGACCTTTATAAATTATTTACTTAGGAATATGTATTCAAGTCAAAGAAGAGCGTTGACTGTTATATTATCCATGTTACATACATGGTATGAATGAAGAGCGTTTGTATTATTTGTGTCGTTTAAAGAAAACAACTGATTAACCATTTTGCAGTGGCGGATATACAAGTTTGTCCACAGAAAGTGTTCTTCGCAATTTTGCGTCAAACCGAGTCTGGGAATATAAGACTTGATAATGATCGCCATTTACGGCATCAAGAATGAATGGCAATGTATTCCTACCACGGCGCGACGTGGGGTGACTTCCCTCGTTCGTCGACCCTGCATGCATGTTAAGCAACGCAAAGTCACCTGGGGTAAGCCATTTTTTGTAGAACGCCCATAGCTGTTCATTAAAACAATATTTAATCATCGTCTTCTGATCGGCATAGCCGAAACAGATACATGTTCGACTGTGGTGTGATTGATTTCTGGAGGCCGTCGAAAATGCCGACGTGAACCGTACGTTTTCGGGATGTGTAACTAAAATTGTGAAGTTTTAATCGGATATTAAGATCATTACCAACCTAAATGGGCCAGTTTTTGGTTTGAGCAGGAACCATTTACTGCAAAATTCACAGGGAAATGGTATTTAATCATATTTTTTATACCTTAATTGAATGTCCGACTGCACATGACAATAACGCATAATTGTATTACAACACCGTGAGTGTTGGCGTGCAAAAATTAGTAGGTCTCAGGTACCAAAAGGGAGGTTGTGGGGATCTATAACAACACCACAAACTTAACTACATGGAGGTTTGAAATTAAAGGGTCAGTTTGTTTTTAATACGGTACGGACCTTTATAAATTATTTACTTGGGAATATGTATTCAATTATTCACTGTCATATTATCCCTAAAGAGCGTTTCTATGTTCACCAGAAGACGTACACGGTACGCGTATACAATATAACAGCACAGCATCACGACATTGAAACATTGAGACATCACAACACAGCAATCGAAACGCACATTCATGATGCAACCTGAAATATACTAATATAAAGTATTTTTAAATAAATATTTCAATTTGTTTTCATCATCAAATTTTGCAAATAATGACCAGTGATCATGGAACATTTCTAAAGGAAATCTCTGACTGTCTACTAATATTCTATATTTGATGTCATGCATGAAGAAACATGCGATGGTCTGTTCTGGATATGTGTTTTCGATGGCTGCATACACTCTGTTTCTGCTTGACCATATTACTTGCCTATATGTGGCTAAAATATGTAGATATGTATCAAGATGTGCAGGCGATATAAAGCATTTGTTAGCATAGCTGGGCTTACCGAGAATAGAATTAATCTGGCTTCTATGCGAAGTGGGCCGCCTACTAATCTGACTAAAAGTTCATAAAGAGCGTTTCTGGTAAATTTTTTGAATTTGCCATACATGTAAAAAGCGGTGATATACTGTCTCCGTTTCGTAGCAAAATATACAATTATATGTTCTGGAGATATTTAAAGAGCTTAATACACTTTGACACAATATGGTGTTGTGAGAAATGATCCATGATACACGTCTTCCTAAAGGTTCCATAAAACTGTGATGCAATAGTTCCCAGGCGCGCGCAAAGGGCACGTCTGGAAACTGCAGTTTCACTTTAGGAACGACTTTTGCTTTATCTATAAGTAAATTGTAATAATCATATGTTTTCATATAAATGTGATCAATATTTGCAAAATCTATGGAACGTAAAAGTTGTAAACAGGACTTGTAAAATGGGGAGGGGGTCAATGTGTGCAGAGCGGAATTCGAAAATAAATTCGGATTATAATGTCTTAGTTGCAGTCCGAGCCAATATCTGGCAAAGTATAACCATTTCTTGTCTTCTGCAAAATAAATGACTTGTCTAATATGATTCAGCCGAAAGGCTTTCATTTTAAGATCAATGTTGACTACGACTAAGCCTC
This sequence comes from Siphonodentalium dalli, assembly GCA_032622095.1. NCBI lineage: Eukaryota > Metazoa > Mollusca > Scaphopoda > Gadilida > Siphonodentaliidae > Siphonodentalium > Siphonodentalium dalli. The sequence continues at coordinate 150,616,948 of CP136063.1, forward strand.
CGTCAACATAATCTTGAAAGAGAACTTTGCGTTTGACTGGTTCAATTTTAGAGGCCCAGATAAAGGTTACAGTGAAGTAATTCGATTGGTAGCGCCCTCCAACGGATTTTGGACCAAGATGCAGGAAAGAATTAAAAAAATTCTGGGCTCTGGTTGGTTAATAGTAGTTTCGATATTTAAACATATAAAATACATGCAATCACTCCTCTTGAAATTTCAGACTCCAAACAAAACATTGGCACATTGTAAAGCACGTGGTTCCTAGATTGAATTTTTTTGGGGTGAGGTAAAAAATGTCAATATTTTTTTTCATGCTATTCTGACTCTAGATTATAAATCCCAAATTTAAAGGTATATGCCATGCCTGACGATATGATTTTTTTTTTTCATGCAGAAACTTTGCGCAGATGCCAATCCTGGTGATCATGTACTCATTTATCACAATTCATGGATAGTCAGGACTGCAAGCCATTATATGTTAACATTGAGGCCTGTGGGAAATAATTACTTCACTGTAACCAAAAACGGAACATTTGCCTTTGAAATCTGTCGCGATAGAAGCGAGGTAACTCTAAAATTTGTCCGACATACTGATAAAAAATGTTTAGCTGATTCTTCATCTTCACAAAAGGCTGTTGAATCGTCGGCATAAAGGGAAATTTTGACTTTTTCGGAGCATCCGGGTGCATGTAACCCTATAATTCTCTGATCGGCGCGAACTTTAATGGCGAATGGTTCAAGGCATAGGACATATAACAGGGGAGATAAACTGCACCCTTGGCGGACTGATCGTGATATGGGGAACGATGAGGAAATGCATGTGTCCGTTAATATAAACGGAACTGATTGCATCATTATACAATAATCGTACTAAAGAACAAAACATGGGACCAAAACGGAAAGATTGAAGACATTGGAATAAATATGCGTGGTCTAACCTATATATCGAACGCTTTCATTTGATCTAGACAAATGAATATTATTGAAAGATCTTTTTGTTCTACATAATCTAGAATGTTGCGGAATAAATGTAGATTGTCAGTAATTGATCGACCCCGAACAAAACAAGTCTGGTCCGGGTGGATCACTTCGCCGAGAACCTGTTTCGTCCGCATTATAGATAACATTTTTGAAAGAATCTTGTAATCTAGATTTAAAAGGGAAATAGGTCTGCAATATGCTAGTTCTTCCGCACGAGCCTTATCTTTGGTTTGAGCAGGAACCAGTTACTGCTAAATTCCCAGGGAAATGGTGTTTAATCATATTTTTCTACTTATTTGAATGTCCGACTGCACATGACAATAACGCATAATTATAATCCAAAACCGCGAGTGTTGGCCCGCAAAAATTAGTAGGTCTCAGGTACCAAAAGTGATCGTGGAATGTGGGGATCTAGATAACAACACTACAGATTTAACGACGTGGAGTCTGAAATGAAGTGTCAGTTTGTTTTTAATACGGACCTTTATAAATTATTTACTTAGGAATATGTATTCAAGTCAAAGAAGAGCGTTGACTGTTATATTATCCATGTTACATACATGGTATGAATGAAGAGCGTTTGTATTATTTGTGTCGTTTAAAGAAAACAACTGATTAACCATTTTGCAGTGGCGGATATACAAGTTTGTCCACAGAAAGTGTTCTTCGCAATTTTGCGTCAAACCGAGTCTGGGAATATAAGACTTGATAATGATCGCCATTTACGGCATCAAGAATGAATGGCAATGTATTCCTACCACGGCGCGACGTGGGGTGACTTCCCTCGTTCGTCGACCCTGCATGCATGTTAAGCAACGCAAAGTCACCTGGGGTAAGCCATTTTTTGTAGAACGCCCATAGCTGTTCATTAAAACAATATTTAATCATCGTCTTCTGATCGGCATAGCCGAAACAGATACATGTTCGACTGTGGTGTGATTGATTTCTGGAGGCCGTCGAAAATGCCGACGTGAACCGTACGTTGTCGGGATGTGTAACTAAAATTGTGAAGTTTTAATCGGATATTAAGATCATTACCAACCTAAATGGGCCAGTTTTTGGTTTGAGCAGGAACCATTTACTGCAAAATTCACAGGGAAATGGTATTTAATCATATTTTTTATACCTTAATTGAATGTCCGACTGCACATGACAATAACGCATAATTGTATTACAACACCGTGAGTGTTGGCGTGCAAAAATTAGTAGGTCTCAGGTACCAAAAGGGAGGTTGTGGGGATCTATAACAACGCTGTTCCGAAATGGGTGATCATTCGATCGCTTTCTCGGCCTTTTGGCTAAGATCAAAGTGTAGTATCTGTTCTTATCAGATTCTTTGACAGCCATCAGGTCAGCGCGGGTCTTGCACCTATCTGCCCGCCAGAGAAGCGTGTCTTTTTCTCCAGGGATCTAACCTGTGACCATTTTTGCGAGGTCTAGAACCCGACGAGCGCTCCTTTACCGCAAGGTTTAGTGACGCGATCCACTATCCGAGAGCATCTGTGCCTTAGGGCCATTGCAATCAAGACCGCCCTCAGTGCGGATTTAACAGCGCCACTTCTTTATACTACGCCGTTTCCTGCGGACGCAGGGACGGCTGGCAATGGAGGTTTCTCAAGAGATTTTTGGCCGGAGCGTGAATCTTCACGTGAGAGGAACGTCGACGACCACTACTCGCCACACAGTAATCGACCTACTTCGCCAGCGATGTGACCTATCAACAATAGACGCCGTGTGCCGAAGCGATCGGCCGGATTCCTACACACTTGTGTTTGCCAACGCTGAGCTCGCGGTGAGTGCTTTAGTTTCGCAACCCATTGTTATCGGCGATATGGGTTTGTTTTTTCATGACTTAAAGAGCGTTTTGGTTACCATCAGAGTGCACCGCGTGCCTTATTACATCACCATCGAGGGGATTCAAGTCATGTGCCAGGATTTTGGGGTGGTTCTGGATCACCGTTATCTCGGAGATGAGGTTGACGGGCATCTGATCCACTCAGGTGTTAGGGAACTTGTCATCCGCACTAGTGATTCTACCAGGGTGCCGTATTTTCTCGATTTTGGGGCTGGTACGGCATTGATAACCATGACTGGGAGGAAGCCGGCCTGCGCCCGGTGTCTGAGGGTGGGGCACAAAGCTGGCCCGCACTGCAAGTACGTTAAACCTGTGGGGTGTAAATTCACTCAAACTGATTCTATTTCTTCTGCAGTCGTTTCTAGCTCCAGCTCAACCCAAGTAGAGGATGGAGACATTCAACCTGCGACGGTTGAGCAGTTGGAAGAGGCTGCGTTGGAGGTTTCACTTTCGTCTGACAAAATGGAAGATGCGTATTCTGTGGCATCTTCCGATGTCAATGTTTCTTCTTTCTCTCCTAATTCTGATTCCCCGAGGGCGAAGAAGCGGAAGAAGAAGAAGATACTGCCGATGTCTGAGCTGTTCGGTGCTCGGGTGATGGACATCCCCGAGCGCTATCGGGCTTCGACCCTTACAGGGAAGCAGTTGAACGACTCCCCTGGAGTAGTAAACGGTTTCCAGAAGTATACTGAAGTTATAAATGTAACAGGTAAAGGCAGAATAACTAATGAAAATTTTTACAATCTGTATGTGAACACAATTCAAGATATATTGGAAGGACAAGTTGGTATCTCAAAAAAAGAGGCTAATAATACCAACAAAGCTTTGGTATTCTGGTATCAGAGTGAATTGAACAGTCAGTACCGACCATTACAAGCTGAACACATCAAAATACTTGATAAAATGCTTGGTATTGGCTAATATGTTTTTAAATGTTTTATTGAGACTGATTTCAGGAATGTTTGACCCGGACTGTATTTGGACTACGGAAATGGAATATGTTACACCGGAATCGACCATGGACTTGCTACTGATCAACCCACCTGGATTGTGAATAATATTTAATGCTTTACTTTCATAAATGAGGATCTTTTTTCTCTTGACATTTATGTTCCGCTTCTTTTGTGATCTGAATACTTGTATTTATTATTTTTCTAATTATGTTATCAAAAGATGACCCTAAAAGAGGCCATGAGCCCACTAAAGAGGCTACGAGCCCAAAGTTATAAAAGAACGGGTCCAAAAGGACCATGATGTACAGACCAGTTACGGCTAGTCCCGGTTTGTTACCAAGGTACTTATACCGGTTACTGAGTCTTTTATAAAAAAAAAAAAAAAAAAAAAAAATCATTCGATCGCTTCTCGGCCTTTTGGCTCGAGCCCGTGCTGTGAGATACGTCCCCGACGATGGCTGGCCATCGGACGGGACTTCCACGGTGTGGGTTCGCAGCCTGAGGAGGACGAGTGGTCGTGACTGACTGACGGACTTCCGCTTTAGCGGGGACTGACCCCGACCGGCAATTTGACCATCTCGTAAGGGTGGGTCACCTCTTTCGGGGTGCTCCAGCCGATATGAGTGGTCCGCAATAGCCCCGGGTTAAAAAAAAAAAAAAAAAAAAAAAAAAAGGTTTGAAATTAAAGGGTCAGTTTGTTTTTAATACGGTACGGACCTTTATAAATTATTTACTTGGGAATATGTATTCAATTATTCACTGTCATATTATCCCTAAAGAGCGTTTCTATGTTCACCAGAAGACGTACACGGTACGCGTATACAATATAACAGCACAGCATCACGACATTGAAACATTGAGACATCACAACACAGCAATCGAAACGCACATTCATGATGCAACCTGAAATATACTAATATAAAGTATTTTTAAATAAATATTTCAATTTGTTTTCATCATCAAATTTTGCAAATAATGACCAGTGATCATGGAACATTTCTAAAGGAAATCTCTGACTGTCTACTAATATTCTATATTTGATGTCATGCATGAAGAAACATGCGATGGTCTGTTCTGGATATGTGTTTTCGATGGCTGCATACACTCTGTTTCTGCTTGACCATATTACTTGCCTATATGTGGCTAAAATATGTAGATATGTATCAAGATGTGCAGGCGATATAAAGCATTTGTTAGCATAGCTGGGCTTACCGAGAATAGAATTAATCTGGCTTCTATGCGAAGTGGGCCGCCTACTAATCTGACTAAAAGTTCATAAAGAGCGTTTCTGGTAAATTTTTTGAATTTGCCATACATGTAAAAAGCGGTGATATACTGTCTCCGTTTCGTAGCAAAATATACAATTATATGTTCTGGAGATATTTAAAGAGCTTAATACACTTTGACACAATATGGTGTTGTGAGAAATGATCCATGATACACGTCTTCCTAAAGGTTCCATAAAACTGTGATGCAATAGTTCCCAGGCGCGCGCAAAGGGCACGTCTGGAAACTGCAGTTTCACTTTAGGAACGACTTTTGCTTTATCTATAAGTAAATTGTAATAATCATATGTTTTCATATAAATGTGATCAATATTTGCAAAATCTATGGAACGTAAAAGTTGTAAACAGGACTTGTAAAATGGGGAGGGGGTCAATGTGTGCAGAGCGGAATTCGAAAATAAATTCGGATTATAATGTCTTAGTTGCAGTCCGAGCCAATATCTGGCAAAGTATAACCATTTCTTGTCTTCTGCAAAATCAATGACTTGTCTAATATGATTCAGCCGAAAGGCTTTCATTTTAAGATCAATGTTGACTACGACTAAGCCTCCGTCAACATAATCTTGAAAGAGAACTTTGCGTTTGACTGGTTCAATTTTAGAGGCCCAGATAAAGGTTACAGTGAAGTAATTCGATTGGTAGCGCCCTCCAACGGATTTTGGACCAAGATGCAGGAAAGAATTAAAAAAATTCTGGGCTCTGGTTGGTTAATAGTAGTTTCGATATTTAAACATATAAAATACATGCAATCACTCCTCTTGAAATTTCAGACTCCAAACAAAACATTGGCACATTGTAAAGCACGTGGTTCCTAGATTGAATTTTTTTGGGGTGAGGTAAAAAATGTCAATATTTTTTTTCATGCTATTCTGACTCTAGATTATAAATCCCAAATTTAAAGGTATATGCCATGCCTGACGATATGATTTTTTTTTTTCATGCAGAAACTTTGCGCAGATGCCAATCCTGGTGATCATGTACTCATTTATCACAATTCATGGATAGTCAGGACTGCAAGCCATTATATGTTAACATTGAGGCCTGTGGGAAATAATTACTTCACTGTAACCAAAAACGGAACATTTGCCTTTGAAATCTGTCGCGATAGAAGCGAGGTAACTCTAAAATTTGTCCGACATACTGATAAAAAATGTTTAGCTGATTCTTCATCTTCACAAAAGGCTGTTGAATCGTCGGCATAAAGGGAAATTTTGACTTTTTCGGAGCATCCGGGTGCATGTAACCCTATAATTCTCTGATCGGCGCGAACTTTAATGGCGAATGGTTCAAGGCATAGGACATATAACAGGGGAGATAAACTGCACCCTTGGCGGACTGATCGTGATATGGGGAACGATGGGGAAATGCATGTGTCCGTTAATATAAACGGAACTGATTGCATCATTATACAATAATCGTACTAAAGAACAAAACATGGGACCAAAACGGAAAGATTGAAGACATTGGAATAAATATGCGTGGTCTAACCTATATATCGAACGCTTTCATTTGATCTAGACAAATGAATATTATTGAAAGATCTTTTTGTTCTACATAATCTAGAATGTTGCGGAATAAATGTAGATTGTCAGTAATTGATCGACCCCGAACAAAACAAGTCTGGTCCGGGTGGATCACTTCGCCGAGAACCTGTTTCGTCCGCATTATAGATAACATTTTTGAAAGAATCTTGTAATCTAGATTTAAAAGGGAAATAGGTCTGCAATATGCTAGTTCTTCCGCACGAGCCTTATCTTTGGTTTGAGCATGCAGGAACCAGTTACTGCTAAATTCCCAGGGAAATGGTGTTTAATCATATTTTTCTACTTATTTGAATGTCCGACTGCACATGACAATAACGCATAATTATAATCCAAAACCGCGAGTGTTGGCCCGCAAAAATTAGTAGGTCTCAGGTACCAAAAGTGATCGTGGAATGTGGGGATCTAGATAACAACACTACAGATTTAACGACGTGGAGTCTGAAATGAAGTGTCAGTTTGTTTTTAATACGGACCTTTATAAATTATTTACTTAGGAATATGTATTCAAGTCAAAGAAGAGCGTTGACTGTTATATTATCCATGTTACATACATGGTATGAATGAAGAGCGTTTGTATTATTTGTGTCGTTTAAAGAAAACAACTGATTAACCATTTTGCAGTGGCGGATATACAAGTTTGTCCACAGAAAGTGTTCTTCGCAATTTTGCGTCAAACCGAGTCTGGGAATATAAGACTTGATAATGATCGCCATTTACGGCATCAAGAATGAATGGCAATGTATTCCTACCACGGCGCGACGTGGGGTGACTTCCCTCGTTCGTCGACCCTGCATGCATGTTAAGCAACGCAAAGTCACCTGGGGTAAGCCATTTTTTTGTAGAACGCCCATAGCTGTTCATTAAAACAATATTTAATCATCGTCTTCTGATCGGCATAGCCGAAACAGATACATGTTCGACTGTGGTGTGATTGATTTCTGGAGGCCGTCGAAAATGCCGACGTGAACCGTACGTTGTCGGGATGTGTAACTAAAATTGTGAAGTTTTAATCGGATATTAAGATCATTACCAACCTAAATGGGCCAGTTTTTGGTTTGAGCAGGAACCATTTACTGCAAAATTCACAGGGAAATGGTATTTAATCATATTTTTTATACCTTAATTGAATGTCCGACTGCACATGACAATAACGCATAATTGTATTACAACACCGTGAGTGTTGGCGTGCAAAAATTAGTAGGTCTCAGGTACCAAAAGGGAGGTTGTGGGGATCTATAACAACACCACAAACTTAACTACATGGAGGTTTGAAATTAAAGGGTCAGTTTGTTTTTAATACGGTACGGACCTTTATAAATTATTTACTTGGGAATATGTATTCAATTATTCACTGTCATATTATTCCTAAAGAGCGTTTCTATGTTCACCAGAAGACGTACACGGTATTTAAATAAATATTTCAATTTGTTTTCATCATCAAATTTTGCAAATAATGACCAGTGATCATGGAACATTTCTAAAGGAAATCTCTGACTGTCTACTAATATTCTATATTTGATGTCATGCATGAAGAAACATGCGATGGTCTGTTCTGGATATGTGTTTTCGATGGCTGCATACACTCTGTTTCTGCTTGACCATATTACTTGCCTATATGTGGCTAAAATATGTAGATATGTATCAAGATGTGCAGGCGATATAAAGCATTTGTTAGCATATCTGGGCTTACCGAGAATAGAATTAATCTGGCTTCTATGCGAAGTGGGCCGCCTACTAATCTGACTAAAAGTTCATAAAGAGCGTTTCTGGTAAATTTTTAGAATTTGCCATACATGTAAAAAGCGGTGATATACTGTCTCCGTTTCGTAGCAAAATATACAATTATATGTTCTGGAGATATTTAAAGAGCTTAATACACTTTGACACAATATGGTGTTGTGAGAAATGATCCATGATACACGTCTTCCTAAAGGTTCCATAAAACTGTGATGCAATAGTTCCCAGGCGCGCGCAAAGGGCACGTCTGGAAACTGCAGTTTCACTTTAGGAACGACTTTTGCTTTATCTATAAGTAAATTGTAATAATCATATGTTTTCATATAAACGTGATCAATATTTGCAAAATCTATGGAACGTAAAAGTTGTAAACAGGACTTGTAAAATGGGGAGGGGGTCAATGTGTGCAGAGCGGAATTCGAAAATAAATTCGGATTATAATGTCTTAGTTGCAGTCCGAGCCAATATCTGGCAAAGTATAACCATTTCTTGTCTTCTGCAAAATCAATGACTTGTCTAATATGATTCAGCCGAAAGGCTTTCATTTTAAGATCAATGTTGACTACGACTAAGCCTCCGTCAACATAATCTTGAAAGAGAACTTTGCGTTTGACTGGTTCAATTTTAGAGGCCCAGATAAAGGTTACAGTGAAGTAATTCGATTGGTAGCGCCCTCCAACGGATTTTGGACCAAGATGCAGGAAAGAATTAAAAAAATTCTGGGCTCTGGTTGGTTAATAGTAGTTTCGATATTTAAACATATAAAATACATGCAATCACTCCTCTTGAAATTTCAGACTCCAAACAAAACATTGGCACATTGTAAAGCACGTGGTTCCTAGATTGAATTTTTTTGGGGTGAGGTAAAAAATGTCAATATTTTTTTTCATGCTATTCTGACTCTAGATTATAAATCTAGATATGATATGATTTTTTTTTTTCATGCAGAAACTTTGCGCAGATGCCAATCCTGGTGATCATGTACTCATTTATCACAATTCATGGATAGTCAGGGCTGCAAGCCATTATATGTTAACATTGAGGCATGTGGGAAATAATTACTTCACTGTAACCAAAAACGGAACATTTGCCTTTGAAATCTGTCGCGATAGAAGCGAGGTAACTCTAAAATTTGTCCGACATAGTGATAAAAAATGTTTAGCTGATTCTTCATCTTCACAAAAGGCTGTTGAATCGTCGGCATAAAGGGAAATTTTGACTTTTTCGGAGCATCCGGGTGCATGTAACCCTATAATTCTCTGATCGGCGCGAACTTTAATGGCGAATGGTTCAAGGCATAGGACATATAACAGGGGAGATAAACTGCACCCTTGGCGGACTGATCGTGATATGGGGAACGATGGGGAAATGCATGTGTTCGTTAATATAAACGGAACTGATTGCATCATTATACAATAATCGTACTAAAGAACAAAACATGGGACCAAAACGGAAAGATTGAAGACATTGGAATAAATATGCGTGGTCTAACCTATATATCGAACGCTTTCATTTGATCTAGACAAATGAATATTATTGAAAGATCTTTTTGTTCTACATAATCTAGAATGTTGCGGAATAAATGTAGATTGTCAGTAATTGATCGACCCCGAACAAAACAAGTCTGGTCCGGGTGGATCACTTCGCCGAGAACCTGTTTCGTCCGCATTATAGATAACATTTTTGAAAGAATCTTGTAATCTAGATTTAAAAGGGAAATAGGTCTGCAATATGCTAGTTCTTCCGCACGAGCCTTATCTTTGGTTTGAGCAGGAACCAGTTACTGCAAAATTCCCAGGGAAATGGTGTTTAATCATATTTTTCTACTTATTTGAATGTCCGACTGCACATGACAATAACGCATAATTATAATCCAAAACCGCGAGTGTTGGCCCGCAAAAATTAGTAGGTCTCAGGTACCAAAAGGGATCGTGGAATGTGGGGATCTAGATAACAACACTACAGATTTAACGACGTGGAGTCTGAAATGAAGTGTCAGTTTGTTTTTAATACGGACCTTTATAAATTATTTACTTAGGAATATGTATTCAAGTCAAAGAAGAGCGTTGACTGTTATATTATCCATGTTACATACATGGTATGAATGAAGAGCGTTTGTATTATTTGTGTCGTTTAAAGAAAACAACTGATTAACCATTTTGCAGTGGCGGATATACAAGTTTGTCCACAGAAAGTGTTCTTCGCAATTTTGCGTCAAACCGAGTCTGGGAATATAAGACTTGATAATGATCGCCATCAAGAATGAATGGCAATGTATTCCTACCACGGCGCGACGTGGGGTGACTTCCCTCGTTCGTCGACCCTGCATGCATGTTAAGCAACGCAAAGTCACCTGGGGTAAGCCATTTTTTTTTTTTTTTTTTTTGTTAAAGGAGGGCGGACTCAGTCCTGGTCATCGGGCCGAACGAGAATCACAAGACCAGGAGGGTCCTGAAAATAATCGCCATAAGTCGAACAGACTGTTACGGGTGGAACGGGCGATAAAAGGACTACTCATCACTGTCCGTGGGACCGATAATGGCCAAAAAACGGTCCATCTTTTCCTCAATATAAAATTTTGAATATTTTTTTTTGTTTTTTTTGTTTTTTTTTTGTTTTAGGATATTTTGTTTTTTGTTTTGATTTTTTTTTAAATTTTAATGGAAACGATAAGCAAAGGCGACAAGACAAAATAATATATAAAAAGACATATGTGGACCAAGCGCACAGAAACTGCCTGAAACGAGAAACTAAAGAAAACAAATTAAGATATATGTGTACCAGGACACAGCAAATACCTGAAATGAAGAAATTAAGCAAACAGACATATAAACAGGGATAAAGAGCAGAGTGGAGTTAAAATGAGAAGGTTACTAAATCGTCGTCATCAAGAGTACATATGTCGGGGGAAAGGAGCCATAATTCGGCGAAACTAGTACTGGACAGCCGATGGTGATCTATTAAAACGCGGGTTCGAAGCCGTGATAAAAAGGCCAAAATGAGGATATGTGGCGGGTGGACTATCCGGGTTGTTACATGATAATTAAGCGCGCGCTGAGAACTATGTATAGGATTTCTGGTAAACCAAATCGCTGCAATGGCCTCTGTAATCAAGATGAGAGCCAGAGCGCGATGTGAAGAATTTCGAGCGCGGACGATAAGGAATCGGATATGACCTAAATGTGGGCGGAATTTATTACCGGGTATAAGATTATTGATCCATGTGAAAATGAAATCCCATAAGGGTTGGACCACTTCGCAATCTACGAAGAGATGTTGTAGGTCCTCCGGAAATTTATTACATAAAGTACAGTTAACATAAGGGAATTGTGCGGTGAAGCGCTTAATGCGAAGTCTCGTGAATAAAACGCCATGGATAATCCGATAAAGGAGCCCACGAAGGGCCGGATCGACATGTTCATTATGGAGGTTCATCCAGAGCAAAGTAAAAGGTAGTTTAGGAAAACGAATGGTAAGGGGCGGGGCAGTAATAATGGGCTTCAGTAAATGGTGATAAATAATTTTTGAATCGATGGTGGGTAGTTGGGGAAAATCGGGAAGGTCACGAAATGCTGCTAAAGCACGCAAGCAAGACAGGTAAAAGGGGGGAATATACGCTGGATCGCAATGCGCGATACTAGGAGCAGCGAAAGCGGGAACGTATTCCCGGAGAGAGAGCCCAATCCAATATATAGCAAAAACGGACCATCGAGCGGTGGGGTTGGTCAGCAACCGTTGGATGTGACGAAGGAGGAGGGTAGTGCATTTAATTTCTAAATTGACAATATCGGCACCTCCTGCACTTTTCGGTGCATAAAGTAAAGACCGCGGGAGGGGTTCAATTAAAGTAGTCCAAAAAAAACGAAAAGCTGCTCTCTGAAAAAGCCGAATATAATGGGCGGACAAAGGAACAATAGACGCGTAATACCATAGTTTGCTAAAGCAATAGACATTGAGATACGAGGCTTTGGTGAATTGAGCTAAATTGACGGTGCGACCAAATTGTAAAGTTTTAGAAAATTTCTGAAATAAGTTGTGGAAATGGTCATCGGTAGTTACTGCCGAACCAAAAAGCAGGCCTAAAATTTTGTGAGAAGCGGACCACTGGAGACCGTACGGAGTGTCCGTACGATGACTCCAGCTACCGATAAATAACCCAACCGATTTAGTTAAGTTGAGCCGAGCACCGGATGCTGAGCCATAACGATCGATCGTTTGTAATGCGGCACCGATGGAGGCATCGGAAGTAAGTATTAAGGTCACGTCATCAGCATACGCTGTAGTTTTAAAGGGGGTCGGTGCACCGGGCACAGTTAGCCCGGTGATCGAGGGGTTATTGCGAAAGTGATGTAGTAGGGGTTCTAAGCACAAGATATATAAAAGCGGGGAAAGACTGCATCCCTGGCGGACTGACCTAGTTACTGGAAAGGGGTCTGAAGTATGTTGGTTAATATAAAGACGAGAATAAATGTCTGTATATAAAAGACGGACCCAAGAGATAAAATTGGGCCCAAATCCAAAGGAAGAAAGGGTGCGGAATAAATAATCATGATCAACTCGGTCGAAAGCCTTCTGTTGATCGAGGCTAACGAAAGCGCATGGGAGATTTTTCTGTTTACAATAGTCATGAATATTCCGGAGTAAATGTAAATTATCCATGATAGTGCGTTCCGGAACTCCACACGTTTGATCTTCTTGGACTATAGAAGAAATGACCAATTTAAGTCGGTTACAAAGGGATTTAGATAAAATTTTGTAATCAACATTAAGAAGGCTAATGGGCCTATAATTAGACACCATTTCAGGATGAGCTGGGTCTTTCGGGAGCATAGTAATAAGCGACGTCCGCTGTGAAAAAGGAAGTTTATCGTGAAAGCAGTTGTTGTAAAGCTGTAATAATCGAGGTAAAATTTGTGGGGCAAAAGTCTTGTAAAATTCTGCAGGGAGGCCATCCGAGCCGGGGGATTTGCCGGAAGACATGTCAAATAGCGCAGTGTGTAATTCTTCAACACGAAGAGTGGCTTCACAGAGGTCCGCGTCTGGGACAGACAAGTTATGTAGGTCAGTTAGAAAAGAATCAGCAGCTTGAGAATCGGTGTCCTCTTTGGTGAAGAGCTGAGACCAAAAGGCCGTAAATTGAGTTATAATATCGGAAGTCGAAGTATAGGTCGTACCAGCAGTGGTGACGGAAGTAATAATTTTTTTGGCACTGCGTGAGCGTTCTAGGGAATGGAAAAATTGGGCAGAACCGTCATGGGAATTTAAAACATTGGAGCGCGAACGGATATAAGCACCCTCAGCGTTCCGAGCATGAAAGGATTGGATGCTAGCACGAAGAGGGGCGAGCTGGTCTGCATATCTGCCAGGATGTAAGTGCTCAGCCTGAAGTAAAAGTTTATATTCTCGTTCCAATTTTCGAAGGGAAGCTCTAGTATTTGATGCCTTAATATTGGCATAATTCTGAATAAAAGCTCTAATATCCGCCTTGATCTGATCCCACCACTCCGGTGTGACATGAATGCCAGACACAGAAGCGGTGCGATCATACCAAAAGGAACAGAAATCAGACTTGAAATCAGGATCAAGAAAAAGGGAAATGTTGGCTTTCCAATATCCGGGGCCAATAGCGGATCGGGGGATCGTTGTGAAAAAAATACTAATGACATCGTGATCAGAGTGGGGGAAAGTTTGGGAAGAATAGTTGGGGGGGTCGGTCAGCAGAGATCGGGAGATATAAAACTTGTCCAGGCGCGTATGGACATTAGCGCTATGACGAGTAGTATGGACAGTGGTAGGGTTACCATGCCTATAAAAATCAACGAGGCCAAAATCCATAATTTTTTTGTGCCATTCTTTAGCATAGGCGGGAACAAGGTTCCGGCCACCAATTTTGTCGTATTTTGGAAGAACTATAAAATTAAAATCCCCACCTAAAATGACTGATCGGCTGGTGACTAAATGGGGGAGTAAAGATTGGAAAATAAGGTCTCGATTTTGATCGGGTGCTTGAGGACCATAAAAGGAAAGGAAACGGATAGCCACTCCGGAGACGTCGACATCGACGCCCGCGCAGCGGCCTTCCATATCCGAAAAAGATTTAATCACGGTGTGTTGTAGGGAATTTCGAATAAAAATCACCGTGCCGCATGAGCGGTTAGTACCATAGGACCAAAAACCTTTACAATCTAATTTATATTGTAGGTCCTGTCCAAGTTGATAGTCGTCGACGTGCGTTTCCTGAAGGAAAAGCACGTCGACCCTATCAAAAAGGAAGAGATACTTAAGGGCCAGAAGAGTCTTTGTATTGCGAAGACCGCACACATTTAAAGAGGCTATGTGAAGTTTATCCATGGAAAGTCGAAAAGGTGAGGTACGGAACGAGACAAGGGACACATAAATAGATACAGAAAGACACAAAGAACAGCCAGTCCCCAATGGATCTGGCGTAAAGTTGAGTCGGTGGGCAGGTGCAAAATCAGAGGAAAAGCGAGAGGTCGTGAAGAAAAAGGCAACACAATATATCCAGAAGGCAAAAGGGAAAATCAGGGACGTTAGCGAGGGTCGAAGAGAATAAATATACACAATCATATTAAAACACATTAATCAGGTGCTGGGCCTTCCCGCACATTCAACTTGGCAGGAGGGTGACGTTCCTCGTCACCCTCATGCTGTCGCTTACTGCCCCCCCCCCAAACCGCGCGAGTGTCCTTCACTTCCATACGGTGAATGTCAGGGGACAGAGGACTGTCCGATTCCGAAACTTTTTCCACATCCAAATCGTCTGACCCGGACTCGGACAAATGGAAATCATTGTGGAGCTCCCCCTCCTGCTCCTGGAAAGAGGGAGGAGGCATATAGTCCTGCCCTGGTGCTAATGGTGCCTCGAACGTTGACAGGGTCACGTGACCATCATCCGGGGGCTGCACTGAAGGTGATTCTGGCCGGCCTCTGTGGCGGCGGACTGCCGCCGCGTAATCCGTCGGCCGAGATAACACTCCCGACGGGGAAAAGTTGTTGTCTGGGCAAGACATGCGCACATGGCCACGCTGCCCACATTTCAGGCATAAGGGCGATCTCCCCGCGACAGTATAGAAAACTTTATAGCCAGCCAGCATGCCGAAGTCGGGAAAGTCGGTTATATCGGGTTCAATAAATTTCATGCGAAGCCGCCGACGGCCGTTGGCGATTTCTTGGCCGACGGCTCGGAAGGATTCGTACTCTATTTCCAGCACTGTCCCGTATTCTGTGAGGTGCGCGATGACTACCGAATGCGGGACGCTAAACGGGAGCCAATTAATTTTGACGGTGTGCGCCCGAGGCTCGTACCGGGAAAGTTCTGCGACAGTAGTGATCCCTGCCATGGGAGAAAATGGAGGTGTGAGGTGCCTGAAATCTTGGACGAAACCATCAGTAGAAAACACAATCGTCCATTCACGACTGTCCTGACCTCGATGGATCGCCGTAATGCCGACTTGGGGCATCCGTTCAGTAATCTTTTCTGCCAACAATGTGGCATTTACGCGTCCCGGACGGGGACCACGAAGAAAAATGTTGGTAGTTCTACCCCACAAGCTTTGTTTAACGTCATCCGAAAGAAGTGACGTATTTTCGCCATAAGTACCCTTGTACGGATCCAAAGGGTCAGTGGACGCGACTTCATACCCATCTGGAGAGATATAAACCTTCTGAACGGGAGGCGGAGGTGGTGGTTCCGGTGGTGCAGAAGGTGCGTCGGTGACAGGTGGAGCAGGTGGTGCAGGTGATGGGTCGCACATACCTTGATTGATGGAATCTTTGGAAGTGTTGAGCCGCGGATCCAGCTCAGCCATCGTGAAACATGCGAGAAGAAAAAATACAAATAGAAGCGGGAAACACCCTGGAAGCGGGTTAAACACACGGCCAAGCCGTCTCAGCGTCAGTCTGTTGTAATTGTGTATTTTCTAGTGTACGAAATTCGACAAAGGGTAAGCCATTTTTTGTAGAACGCCCATAGCTGTTCATTAAAACAATATTTAATCATCGTCTTCTGATCGGCATAGCCGAAACAGATACATGTTCGACTGTGGTGTGATTGATTTCTGGAGGCCGTCGAAAATGCCGACGTGAACCGTACGTTGTCGGGATGTGTAACTAAAATTGTGAAGTTTAAATCGGATATTAAGATCATTCATTACCAACCTAAATGGGCCAGTTTTTGGTTTGAGCAGGAACGATTTACTGCAAAATTCACAGGGAAATGGTATTTAATCATATTTTTTCTACCTTAACCCTTTGAACCCGTAACACCGATATTTAGGTGCAAACGAACCGTGACTATATCCCGTAACACCGATATTTCGGTGCAGCGACGACATGATTCGGTAGCAAATTTATATATAGTATAACGAGCGTCTGACCCACTGATTTATATTTAAATTGCCCCCACATATGTCAGCGGCGCCCATGGTGCGTATGGAATGGTTGACCGCTAGTATCGGGTAGAAATATATGCGCATGCGCATAGCATATAATCTACAAAAACATACGATATTTTAAGCGAACTATGCCGCTATATTTACGGCATATAATTTCGTGTTCCCCGTGTGTGTACAGAGCAGACGTAAATTTAGACACACAATTTCAGTTTAAATTACCCTCGTGTATATTAACCAGTGTTCTGCTACATATGGGGAAGGGTCTATCGCATACGAAGTTGATTTATTCGCGCATGCGCAGACTAGCGCAATGACAAATAAATGGTTTATAACGTACTTATACACGACATACCCATTAATATATATATTTAAATTGGCCTATTGAAGTCAGCGTTGGCAAAGGTGTCTATATGGATTGGCTGCCCGCTAGAAATGGCTAGGAAAATATGCGCATGGGCGCAGACTATAATTCATTTTTAAAAATGCGTTTAAATTAAATGTGGCGCTATATATGACATTTTGTTGCATGTTTCACATGTTAGTATAGTAGACACAATCTAGACAGCTTACTTGAACAATGGGGCCACGATATGTTACGGGAAATTACGTTGTTTCTGGTCTCTGTAATATCAGTCTCTGTTGTGCCACATGCAGCAAAAAGTCTATCGCATATCAAGTTGACTTACTCGCGCATGGTCAGGTATATCTTAATTTCACATTAGGATATTGGTTGCATCGAAACGCAATTCGCTGATGTATAATTACAACGTTATAAGCTAGAATTCGTTTATCCTGCAAATTTCGGGTAGTTGCCTAGTAACCGTTTCTAAGGCGAGATCGGGTGGCAAAGTCTCCCGATCTTACAATGATCAGTGGTCCGTGCATGCATATATCATGCCTGCACAGTTTCAGGTAGGTGTCCCCTTTCAACATAACCAACACCATGCGACTAGACACTGTCTAAATTAAGGCAAAACATACCACTGAATGGTTAGTGCAATTATGTCATTCGATCAGTTGTGGTATTTGCTTAGCAACCGTTGCTACCCTTAAATGGGATATTTGGTTCACTATTCTGGTCGGGTATATCTCAAATTTCACGTTAGGGTAGTATACCTGCATCAAAAAACGCAATCACTGAGGTTGAATTACGACGCTATAAGCTATATTTAAATTTTCCCGTCAATTCCGGGTAGTTGCCTAGCAACCGTTACCAAGGAGTTGCCGCGAGGCAAAGTCTCGCGATCTTATAATGATCGCTGATCCATGGGGGACAAACCTGTAAAGTTTCAGACCGGTGTCGCAAAGTGAACATAATCAACACCATGCTACTAGAAACTATCTAATTTAAGCGGACATACCACTGGGAGCCCCGGGTCAGGGTGTCGATCACTGTGGGGCGCCAGGGTTCAAAGGGTTAATTGAATGTCCGACTGCACATGACAATAACGCATAATTGTATTACAACACCGTGAGTGTTGGCGTGCAAAAATTAGTAGGTCTCAGGTACCAAAAGGGAGGTTGTGGGGATCTATAACAACACCACAAATTTAACTACATGGAGGTTTGAAATTAAAGGGTCAGTTTGTTTTTAATACGGTACGGACCTTTATAAATTATTTACTGTCATATTATCCCTAAAGAGCGTTTCTATGTTCACCAGAAGACGTACACGGTACGCGTATACAATATAACAGCACAGCATCACGACATTGAGACATCACAACACAGCAATCGAAACGCACATTCATGATGCAACCTGAAATATACTAATATAAAGTATTTTTAAATAAATATTTCAATTTGTTTTCATCATCAAATTTTGCAAATAATGACCAGTGATCATGGAACATTTCTAAAGGAAATCTCTGACTGTCTACTAATATTCTATATTTGATGTCATGCATGAAGAAACATGCGATGGTCTGTTCTGGATATGTGTTTTCGATGGCTGCATACACTCTGTTTCTGCTTGACCATATTACTTGCCTATATGTGGCTAAAATATGTAGATATGTATCAAGATGTGCAGGCGATATAAAGCATTTGTTAGCATAGCTGGGCTTACCGAGAATAGAATTAATCTGGCTTCTATGCGAAGTGGGCCGCCTACTAATCTGACTAAAAGTTCATAAAGAGCGTTTCTGGTAAATTTTAAGAATTTGCCATACATGTAAAAAGCGGTGATATACTGTCTCCGTTTCGTAGCAAAATATACAATTATATGTTCTGGAGATATTTAAAGAGCTTAATACACTTTGACACAATATGGTGTTGTGAGAAATGATCCATGATACACGTCTTCCTAAAGGTTCCATAAAACTGTGATGCAATAGTTCCCAGGCGCGCGCAAAGGGCACGTCTGGAACCTGCAGTTTCACTTTAGGAACGACTTTTGCTTTATCTATAAGTAAATTGTAATAATCATATGTTTTCATATAAATGTGATCAATATTTGCAAAATCTATGGAACGTAAAAGTTGTAAACAGGACTTGTAAAATGGGGAGGGGGTCGATGTGTGCAGAGCGGAATTCGAAAATAAATTCGGATTATAATGTCTTAGTTGCAGTCCGAGCCAATATCTGGCAAAGTATATCCATTTCTTGTCTTCTGCAAAATAAATGACTTGTCTAATATGATTCAGCCGAAAGGCTTTCATTTTAAGATCAATGTTGACTACGACTAAGCCTCCGTCAACATAATCTTGAAAGAGAACTTTGCGTTTGACTGGTTCAATTTTAGAGGCCCAGATAAAGGTTACAGTGAAGTAATTCGATTGGTAGCGCCCTCCAACGGATTTTGGACCAAGATGCAGGAAAGAATTAAAAAAATTCTGGGCTCTGGTTGGTTAATAGTAGTTTCGATATTTAAACATATAAAATACATGCAATCACTCCTCTTGAAATTTCAGACTCCAAACAAAACATTGGCACATTGTAAAGCACGTGGTTCCTAGATTGAATTTTTTTGGGGTGAGGTAAAAAATGTCAATATTTTTTTTCATGCTATTCTGACTCTAGATTATAAATCTAGATATGATATGATTTTTTTTTTTCATGCAGAAACTTTGCGCAGATGCCAATCCTGGTGATCATGTACTCATTTATCACAATTCATGGATAGTCAGGGCTGCAAGCCATTATATGTTAACATTGAGGCCTGTGGGAAATAATTACTTCACTGTAACCAAAAACGGAACATTTGCCTTTGAAATCTGTCGCGATAGAAGCGAGGTAACTCTAAAATTTGTCCGACATAGTGATAAAAAATGTTTAGCTGATTCTTCATCTTCACAAAAGGCTGTTGAATCGTCGGCATAAAGGGAAATTTTGACTTTTTCGGAGCATCCGGGTGCATGTAACCCTATAATTCTCTGATCGGCGCGAACTTTAATGGCGAATGGTTCAAGGCATAGGACATATAACAGGGGAGATAAACTGCACCCTTGGCGGACTGATCGTGATATGGGGAACGATTGGGAAATGCATGTGTTCGTTAATATAAACGGAACTGATTGCATCATTATACAATAATTGTACTAAAGAACAAAACATGGGACCAAAACGGAAAGATTGAAGACATTGGAATAAATATGCGTGGTCTAACCTATATATCGAACGCTTTCATTTGATCTAGACAAATGAATATTATTGAAAGATCTTTTTGTTCTACATAATCTAGAATGTTGCGGAATAAATGTAGATTGTCAGTAATTGATCGACCCCGAACAAAACAAGTCTGGTCCGGGTGGATCACTTCGCCGAGAACCTGTTTCGTCCGCATTATAGATAACATTTTTGAAAGAATCTTGTAATCTAGATTTAAAAGGGAAATAGGTCTGCAATATGCTAGTTCTTCCGCACGAGCCTTATCTTTGGTTTGAGCAGGAACCAGTTACTGCAAAATTCCCAGGGAAATGGTGTTTAATCATATTTTTCTACTTATTTGAATGTCCGACTGCACATGACAATAACGCATAATTATAATCCAAAACCGCGAGTGTTGGCCCGCAAAAATTAGTAGGTCTCAGGTACCAAAAGGGATCGTGGAATGTGGGGATCTAGATAACAACACTACAGATTTAACGACGTGGAGTCTGAAATGAAGTGTCAGTTTGTTTTTAATACGGACCTTTATAAATTATTTACTTAGGAATATGTATTCAAGTCAAAGAAGAGCGTTGACTGTTATATTATCCATGTTACATACATGGTATGAATGAAGAGCGTTTGTATTATTTGTGTCGTTTAAAGAAAACAACTGATTAACCATTTTGCAGTGGCGGATATACAAGTTTGTCCACAGAAAGTGTTCTTCTCAATTTTGCGTCAAACCGAGTCTGGGAATATAAGACTTGATAATGATCGCCATTTACTGCATCAAGAATGAATGGCAATGTATTCCTACCACGGCGCGACTTCCCTCGTTCGTCGACCCTGCATGCATGTTAAGCAACGCAAAGTCACCTGGGGTAAGCCATTTTTTGTAGAACGCCCATAGCTGTTCATTAAAACAATATTTAATCATCGTCTTCTGATCGGCATAGCCGAAACAGATACATGTTCGACTGTGGTGTGATTGATTTCTGGAGGCCGTCGAAAATGCCGACGTGAACCGTACCTTGTCGGGATGTGTAACTAAAATTGTGAAGTTTTAATCGGATATTAAGATCATTACCAACCTAAATGGGCCAGTTTTTGGTTTGAGCAGGAACCATTTACTGCAAAATTCACAGGGAAATGGTATTTAATCATATTTTTTCTACCTTAATTGAATGTCCGACTGCACATGACAATAACGCATAATTGTATTACAACACCGTGAGTGTTGGCGTGCAAAAATTAGTAGGTCTCAGGTACCAAAAGGGAGGTTGTGGGGGATCTATAACAACACCACAAATTTAACTACATGGAGGTTTGAAATTAAAGGGTCAGTTTGTTTTTAATACGGTACGGACCTTTATAAATTATTTACTTGGGAATATGTATTCAATTATTCACTGTCATATTATCCCCTAAAGAGCGTTTCTATGTTCACCAGAAGACGTACACGGTACGCGTATACAATATAACAGCACAGCATCACGACATTGAAACATTGAGACATCACAACACAGCAATCGAAACGCACATTCATGATGCAACCTGAAATATACTAATATAAAGTATTTTTAAATAAATATTTCAATTTGTTTTCATCATCAAATTTTGCAAATAATGACCAGTGATCATGGAACATTTCTAAAGGAA
This sequence comes from Siphonodentalium dalli, assembly GCA_032622095.1. Classification (NCBI taxonomy): domain Eukaryota; kingdom Metazoa; phylum Mollusca; class Scaphopoda; order Gadilida; family Siphonodentaliidae; genus Siphonodentalium; species Siphonodentalium dalli. The sequence continues at coordinate 150,638,968 of CP136063.1, forward strand.
ATCTCTGACTGTCTACTAATATTCTATATTTGATGTCATGCATGAAGAAAAATGCGATGGTCTGTTCTGGATATGTGTTTTCGATGGCTGCATACACTCTGTTTCTGCTTGACCATATTACTTGCCTATATGTGGCTAAGATATGTAGATATGTATCAAGATGTGCAGGCGATATAAAGCATTTGTTAGCATAGCTGGGCTTACCGAGAATAGAATTAATCTGGCTTCTATGCGAAGTGGGCCGCCTACTAATCTGACTAAAAGTTCATAAAGAGCGTTTCTGGTAAATTTTAAGAATTTGCCATACATGTAAAAAGCGGTGATATACTGTCTCCGTTTCGTAGCAAAATATACAATTATATGTTCTGGAGATATTTAAAGAGCTTAATACACTTTGACACAATATGGTGTTGTGAGAAATGATCCATGATACACGTCTTCCTAAAGGTTCCATAAAACTGTGATGCAATAGTTCCCAGGCGCGCGCAAAGGGCACGTCTGGAAACTGCAGTTTCACTTTAGGAACGACTTTTGCTTTATCTATAAGTAAATTGTAATAATCATATGTTTTCATATAAATGTGATCAATATTTGCAAAATCTATGGAACGTAAAAGTTGTAAACAGGACTTGTAAAATGGGGAGGGGGTCAATGTGTGCAGAGCGGAATTCGAAAATAAATTCGGATTATAATGTCTTAGTTGCAGTCCGAGCCAATATCTGGCAAAGTATAACCATTTCTTGTCTTCTGCAAAATAAATGACTTGTCTAATATGATTCAGCCGAAAGGCTTTCATTTTAAGATCAATGTTGACTACGACTAAGCCTCCGTCAACATAATCTTGAAAGAGAACTTTGCGTTTGACTGGTTCAATTTTAGAGGCCCAGATAAAGGTTACAGTGAAGTAATTCGATTGGTAGCGCCCTCCAACGGATTTTGGACCAAGATGCAGGAAAGAATTAAAAAAATTCTGGGCTCTGGTTGGTTAATAGTAGTTTCGATATTTAAACATATAAAATACATGCAATCACTCCTCTTGAAATTTCAGACTCCAAACAAAACATTGGCACATTGTAAAGCACGTGGTTCCTAGATTGAATTGTTTTGGGGTGAGGTAAAAAATGTCAATATTTTTTTTCATGCTATTCTGACTCTAGATTATAAATCCCAAATTTAAAGGCATATGCCATGCCTGACGATATGATTTTTTTTTTTCATGCAGAAACTTTGCGCAGATGCCAATCCTGGTGATCATGTACTCATTTATCACAATTCATGGATAGTCAGGGCTGCAAGCCATTATATGTTAACATTGAGGCCTGTGGGAAATAATTACTTCACTGTAACCAAAAACGGAACATTTGCCTTTGAAATCTGTCGCGATAGAAGGGAGGTAACTCTAAAATTTGTCCGACATAGTGATAAAAAATGTTTAGCTGATTCTTCATCTTCACAAAAGGCTGTTGAATCGTCGGCATAAATGGAAATTTTGACTTTTTCGGAGCATCCGGGTGCATGTAACCCTATAATTCTCTGATCGGCGCGAACTTTAATGGCGAATGGTTCAAGGCATAGGACATATAACAGGGGAGATAAACTGCACCCTTGGCGGACTGATCGTGATATGGGGAACGATGGGGAAATGCATGTGTCCGTTAATATAAACGGAACTGATTGCATCATTATACAATAATCGTACTAAAGAACAAAACATGGGACCAAAACGGAAAGATTGAAGACATTGGAATAAATATGCGTGGTCTAACCTATATATCGAACGCTTTCATTTGATCTAGACAAATGAATATTATTGAAAGATCTTTTTGTTCTACATAATCTAGAATGTTGCGGAATAAATGTAGATTGTCAGTAATTGATCGACCCCGAACAAAACAAGTCTGGTCCGGGTGGATCACTTCGCCGAGAACCTGTTTCGTCCGCATTATAGATAACATTTTTGAAAGAATCTTGTAATCTAGATTTAAAAGGGAAATAGGTCTGCAATATGCTAGTTCTTCCGCACGAGCCTTATCTTTGGTTTGAGCAGGAACCAGTTACTGCAAAATTCCCAGGGAAATGGTGTTTAATCATATTTTTCTACTTATTTGAATGTCCGACTGCACATGACAATAACGCATAATTATAATCCAAAACCGCGAGTGTTGGCCCGCAAAAATTAGTAGGTCTCAGGTACCAAAAGGGATCGTGGAATGTGGGGATCTAGATAACAACACTACAGATTTAACGACGTGGAGTCTGAAATGAAGTGTCAGTTTGTTTTTAATACGGACCTTTATAAATTATTTACTTAGGAATATGTATTCAAGTCAAAGAAGAGCGTTGACTGTTATATTATCCATGTTACATACATGGTATGAATGAAGAGCGTTTGTATTATTTGTGTCGTTTAAAGAAAACAACTGATTAACCATTTTGCAGTGGCGGATATACAAGTTTGTCCACAGAAAGTGTTCTTCGCAATTTTGCGTCAAACCGAGTCTGGGAATATAAGACTTGATAATGATCGCCATTTACGGCATCAAGAACGAATGGCAATGTATTCCTACCACGGTGCGACGTGGGGTGACTTCCCTCGTTCGTCGACCCTGCATGCATGTTAAGCAACGCAAAGTCACCTGGGGTAAGCCATTTTTTGTAGAACGCCCATAGCTGTTCATTAAAACAATATTTAATCATCGTCTTCTGATCGGCATAGCCGAAACAGATACATGTTCGACTGTGGTGTGATTGATTTCTGGAGGCCGTCGAAAATGCCGACGTGAACCGTACGTTGTCGGGATGTGTAACTAAAATTGTGAAGTTTTAATCAGATTTTTAAGATCATTACCAACCTAAATGGGCCAGTTTTTGGTTTGAGCAGGAACCATTTACTGCAAAATTCACAGGGAAATGGTATTTAATCATATTTTTTCTACCTTAATTGAATGTCCGACTGCACATGACAATAACGCATAATTGTATTACAACACCGTGAGTGTTGGCGTGCAAAAATTAGTAGGTCTCAGGTACCAAAAGGGAGGTTGTGGGGGATCTATAACAACACCACAAATTTAACTACATGGAGGTTTGAAATTAAAGGGTCAGTTTGTTTTTAATACGGTACGGACCTTTATAAATTATTTACTTGGGAATATGTATTCAATTATTCACTGTCATATTATCCCCTAAAGAGCGTTTCTATGTTCACCAGAAGACGTACACGGTACGCGTATACAATATAACAGCACAGCATCACGACATTGAAACATTGAGACATCACAACACAGCAATCGAAACGCACATTCATGATGCAACCTGAAATATACTAATATAAAGTATTTTTAAATAAATATTTCAATTTGTTTTCATCATCAAATTTTGCAAATAATGACCAGTGATCATGGAACATTTCTAAAGGAAATCTCTGACTGTCTACTAATATTCTATATTTGATGTCATGCATGAAGAAAAATGCGATGGTCTGTTCTGGATATGTGTTTTCGATGGCTGCATACACTCTGTTTCTGCTTGACCATATTACTTGCCTATATGTGGCTAAGATATGTAGATATGTATCAAGATGTGCAGGCGATATAAAGCATTTGTTAGCATAGCTGGGCTTACCGAGAATAGAATTAATCTGGCTTCTATGCGAAGTGGGCCGCCTACTAATCTGACTAAAAGTTCATAAAGAGCGTTTCTGGTAAATTTTAAGAATTTGCCATACATGTAAAAAGCGGTGATATACTGTCTCCGTTTCGTAGCAAAATATACAATTATATGTTCTGGAGATATTTAAAGAGCTTAATACACTTTGACACAATATGGTGTTGTGAGAAATGATCCATGATACACGTCTTCCTAAAGGTTCCATAAAACTGTGATGCAATAGTTCCCAGGCGCGCGCAAAGGGCACGTCTGGAAACTGCAGTTTCACTTTAGGAACGACTTTTGCTTTATCTATAAGTAAATTGTAATAATCATATGTTTTCATATAAATGTGATCAATATTTGCAAAATCTATGGAACGTAAAAGTTGTAAACAGGACTTGTAAAATGGGGAGGGGGTCAATGTGTGCAGAGCGGAATTCGAAAATAAATTCGGATTATAATGTCTTAGTTGCAGTCCGAGCCAATATCTGGCAAAGTATAACCATTTCTTGTCTTCTGCAAAATAAATGACTTGTCTAATATGATTCAGCCGAAAGGCTTTCATTTTAAGATCAATGTTGACTACGACTAAGCCTCCGTCAACATAATCTTGAAAGAGAACTTTGCGTTTGACTGGTTCAATTTTAGAGGCCCAGATAAAGGTTACAGTGAAGTAATTCGATTGGTAGCGCCCTCCAACGGATTTTGGACCAAGATGCAGGAAAGAATTAAAAAAATTCTGGGCTCTGGTTGGTTAATAGTAGTTTCGATATTTAAACATATAAAATACATGCAATCACTCCTCTTGAAATTTCAGACTCCAAACAAAACATTGGCACATTGTAAAGCACGTGGTTCCTAGATTGAATTTTTTTGGGGTGAGGTAAAAAATGTCAATATTTTTTTTCATGCTATTCTGACTCTAGATTATAAATCTAGATATGATATGATTTTTTTTTTTCATGCAGAAACTTTGCGCAGATGCCAATCCTGGTGATCATGTACTCATTTATCACAATTCATGGATAGTCAGGGCTGCAAGCCATTATATGTTAACATTGAGGCCTGTGGGAAATAATTACTTCACTGTAACCAAAAACGGAACATTTGCCTTTGAAATCTGTCGCGATAGAAGCGAGGTAACTCTAAAATTTGTCCGACATAGTGATAAAAAATGTTTAGCTGATTCTTCATCTTCACAAAAGGCTGTTGAATCGTCGGCATAAAGGGAAATTTTGACTTTTTCGGAGCATCCGGGTGCATGTAACCCTATAATTCTCTGATCGGCGCGAACTTTAATGGCGAATGGTTCAAGGCATAGGACATATAACAGGGGAGATAAACTGCACCCTTGGCGGACTGATCGTGATATGGGGAACGATTGGGAAATGCATGTGTTCGTTAATATAAACGGAACTGATTGCATCATTATACAATAATTGTACTAAAGAACAAAACATGGGACCAAAACGGAAAGATTGAAGACATTGGAATAAATATGCGTGGTCTAACCTATATATCGAACGCTTTCATTTGATCTAGACAAATGAATATTATTGAAAGATCTTTTTGTTCTACATAATCTAGAATGTTGCGGAATAAATGTAGATTGTCAGTAATTGATCGACCCCGAACAAAACAAGTCTGGTCCGGGTGGATCACTTCGCCGAGAACCTGTTTCGTCCGCATTATAGATAACATTTTTGAAAGAATCTTGTAATCTAGATTTAAAAGGGAAATAGGTCTGCAATATGCTAGTTCTTCCGCACGAGCCTTATCTTTGGTTTGAGCAGGAACCAGTTACTGCAAAATTCCCAGGGAAATGGTGTTTAATCATATTTTTCTACTTATTTGAATGTCCGACTGCACATGACAATAACGCATAATTATAATCCAAAACCGCGAGTGTTGGCCCGCAAAAATTAGTAGGTCTCAGGTACCAAAAGGGATCGTGGAATGTGGGGATCTAGATAACAACACTACAGATTTAACGACGTGGAGTCTGAAATGAAGTGTCAGTTTGTTTTTAATACGGACCTTTATAAATTATTTACTTAGGAATATGTATTCAAGTCAAAGAAGAGCGTTGACTGTTATATTATCCATGTTACATACATGGTATGAATGAAGAGCGTTTGTATTATTTGTGTCGTTTAAAGAAAACAACTGATTAACCATTTTGCAGTGGCGGATATACAAGTTTGTCCACAGAAAGTGTTCTTCTCAATTTTGCGTCAAACCGAGTCTGGGAATATAAGACTTGATAATGATCGCCATTTACTGCATCAAGAATGAATGGCAATGTATTCCTACCACGGCGCGACTTCCCTCGTTCGTCGACCCTGCATGCATGTTAAGCAACGCAAAGTCACCTGGGGTAAGCCATTTTTTGTAGAACGCCCATAGCTGTTCATTAAAACAATATTTAATCATCGTCTTCTGATCGGCATAGCCGAAACAGATACATGTTCGACTGTGGTGTGATTGATTTCTGGAGGCCGTCGAAAATGCCGACGTGAACCGTACCTTGTCGGGATGTGTAACTAAAATTGTGAAGTTTTAATCGGATATTAAGATCATTACCAACCTAAATGGGCCAGTTTTTGGTTTGAGCAGGAACCATTTACTGCAAAATTCACAGGGAAATGGTATTTAATCATATTTTTTCTACCTTAATTGAATGTCCGACTGCACATGACAATAACGCATAATTGTATTACAACACCGTGAGTGTTGGCGTGCAAAAATTAGTAGGTCTCAGGTACCAAAAGGGAGGTTGTGGGGGATCTATAACAACACCACAAATTTAACTACATGGAGGTTTGAAATTAAAGGGTCAGTTTGTTTTTAATACGGTACGGACCTTTATAAATTATTTACTTGGGAATATGTATTCAATTATTCACTGTCATATTATCCCCTAAAGAGCGTTTCTATGTTCACCAGAAGACGTACACGGTACGCGTATACAATATAACAGCACAGCATCACGACATTGAAACATTGAGACATCACAACACAGCAATCGAAACGCACATTCATGATGCAACCTGAAATATACTAATATAAAGTATTTTTAAATAAATATTTCAATTTGTTTTCATCATCAAATTTTGCAAATAATGACCAGTGATCATGGAACATTTCTAAAGGAAATCTCTGACTGTCTACTAATATTCTATATTTGATGTCATGCATGAAGAAAAATGCGATGGTCTGTTCTGGATATGTGTTTTCGATGGCTGCATACACTCTGTTTCTGCTTGACCATATTACTTGCCTATATGTGGCTAAGATATGTAGATATGTATCAAGATGTGCAGGCGATATAAAGCATTTGTTAGCATAGCTGGGCTTACCGAGAATAGAATTAATCTGGCTTCTATGCGAAGTGGGCCGCCTACTAATCTGACTAAAAGTTCATAAAGAGCGTTTCTGGTAAATTTTAAGAATTTGCCATACATGTAAAAAGCGGTGATATACTGTCTCCGTTTCGTAGCAAAATATACAATTATATGTTCTGGAGATATTTAAAGAGCTTAATACACTTTGACACAATATGGTGTTGTGAGAAATGATCCATGATACACGTCTTCCTAAAGGTTCCATAAAACTGTGATGCAATAGTTCCCAGGCGCGCGCAAAGGGCACGTCTGGAAACTGCAGTTTCACTTTAGGAACGACTTTTGCTTTATCTATAAGTAAATTGTAATAATCATATGTTTTCATATAAATGTGATCAATATTTGCAAAATCTATGGAACGTAAAAGTTGTAAACAGGACTTGTAAAATGGGGAGGGGGTCAATGTGTGCAGAGCGGAATTCGAAAATAAATTCGGATTATAATGTCTTAGTTGCAGTCCGAGCCAATATCTGGCAAAGTATAACCATTTCTTGTCTTCTGCAAAATAAATGACTTGTCTAATATGATTCAGCCGAAAGGCTTTCATTTTAAGATCAATGTTGACTACGACTAAGCCTCCGTCAACATAATCTTGAAAGAGAACTTTGCGTTTGACTGGTTCAATTTTAGAGGCCCAGATAAAGGTTACAGTGAAGTAATTCGATTGGTAGCGCCCTCCAACGGATTTTGGACCAAGATGCAGGAAAGAATTAAAAAAATTCTGGGCTCTGGTTGGTTAATAGTAGTTTCGATATTTAAACATATAAAATACATGCAATCACTCCTCTTGAAATTTCAGACTCCAAACAAAACATTGGCACATTGTAAAGCACGTGGTTCCTAGATTGAATTGTTTTGGGGTGAGGTAAAAAATGTCAATATTTTTTTTCATGCTATTCTGACTCTAGATTATAAATCCCAAATTTAAAGGCATATGCCATGCCTGACGATATGATTTTTTTTTTTCATGCAGAAACTTTGCGCAGATGCCAATCCTGGTGATCATGTACTCATTTATCACAATTCATGGATAGTCAGGGCTGCAAGCCATTATATGTTAACATTGAGGCCTGTGGGAAATAATTACTTCACTGTAACCACAAACGGAACATTTGCCTTTGAAATCTGTCGCGATAGAAGGGAGGTAACTCTAAAATTTGTCCGACATAGTGATAAAAAATGTTTAGCTGATTCTTCATCTTCACAAAAGGCTGTTGAATCGTCGGCATAAAGGGAAATTTTGACTTTTTCGGAGCATCCGGGTGCATGTAACCCTATAATTCTCTGATCGGCGCGAACTTTAATGGCGAATGGTTCAAGGCATAGGACATATAACAGGGGAGATAAACTGCACCCTTGGCGGACTGATCGTGATATGGGGAACGATGGGGAAATGCATGTGTCCGTTAATATAAACGGAACTGATTGCATCATTATACAATAATCGTACTAAAGAACAAAACATGGGACCAAAACGGAAAGATTGAAGACATTGGAATAAATATGCGTGGTCTAACCTATATATCGAACGCTTTCATTTGATCTAGACAAATGAATATTATTGAAAGATCTTTTTGTTCTACATAATCTAGAATGTTGCGGAATAAATGTAGATTGTCAGTAATTGATCGACCCCGAACAAAACAAGTCTGGTCCGGGTGGATCACTTCGCCGAGAACCTGTTTCGTCCGCATTATAGATAACATTTTTGAAAGAATCTTGTAATCTAGATTTAAAAGGGAAATAGGTCTGCAATATGCTAGTTCTTCCGCACGAGCCTTATCTTTGGTTTGAGCAGGAACCAGTTACTGCAAAATTCCCAGGGAAATGGTGTTTAATCATATTTTTCTACTTATTTGAATGTCCGACTGCACATGACAATAACGCATAATTATAATCCAAAACCGCGAGTGTTGGCCCGCAAAAATTAGTAGGTCTCAGGTACCAAAAGGGATCGTGGAATGTGGGGATCTAGATAACAACACTACAGATTTAACGACGTGGAGTCTGAAATGAAGTGTCAGTTTGTTTTTAATACGGACCTTTATAAATTATTTACTTAGGAATATGTATTCAAGTCAAAGAAGAGCGTTGACTGTTATATTATCCATGTTACATACATGGTATGAATGAAGAGCGTTTGTATTATTTGTGTCGTTTAAAGAAAACAACTGATTAACCATTTTGCAGTGGCGGATATACAAGTTTGTCCACAGAAAGTGTTCTTCGCAATTTTGCGTCAAACCGAGTCTGGGAATATAAGACTTGATAATGATCGCCATTTACGGCATCAAGAACGAATGGCAATGTATTCCTACCACGGTGCGACGTGGGGTGACTTCCCTCGTTCGTCGACCCTGCATGCATGTTAAGCAACGCAAAGTCACCTGGGGTAAGCCATTTTTTGTAGAACGCCCATAGCTGTTCATTAAAACAATATTTAATCATCGTCTTCTGATCGGCATAGCCGAAACAGATACATGTTCGACTGTGGTGTGATTGATTTCTGGAGGCCGTCGAAAATGCCGACGTGAACCGTACGTTGTCGGGATGTGTAACTAAAATTGTGAAGTTTTAATCAGATTTTTAAGATCATTACCAACCTAAATGGGCCAGTTTTTGGTTTGAGCAGGAACCATTTACTGCAAAATTCACAGGGAAATGGTATTTAATCATATTTTTTCTACCTTAATTGAATGTCCGACTGCACATGACAATAACGCATAATTGTATTACAACACCGTGAGTGTTGGCGTGCAAAAATTAGTAGGTCTCAGGTACCAAAAGGGAGGTTGTGGGGGATCTATAACAACACCACAAATTTAACTACATGGAGGTTTGAAATTAAAGGGTCAGTTTGTTTTTAATACGGTACGGACCTTTATAAATTATTTACTTGGGAATATGTATTCAATTATTCACTGTCATATTATCCCCTAAAGAGCGTTTCTATGTTCACCAGAAGACGTACACGGTACGCGTATACAATATAACAGCACAGCATCACGACATTGAAACATTGAGACATCACAACACAGCAATCGAAACGCACATTCATGATGCAACCTGAAATATACTAATATAAAGTATTTTTAAATAAATATTTCAATTTGTTTTCATCATCAAATTTTGCAAATAATGACCAGTGATCATGGAACATTTCTAAAGGAAATCTCTGACTGTCTACTAATATTCTATATTTGATGTCATGCATGAAGAAAAATGCGATGGTCTGTTCTGGATATGTGTTTTCGATGGCTGCATACACTCTGTTTCTGCTTGACCATATTACTTGCCTATATGTGGCTAAGATATGTAGATATGTATCAAGATGTGCAGGCGATATAAAGCATTTGTTAGCATAGCTGGGCTTACCGAGAATAGAATTAATCTGGCTTCTATGCGAAGTGGGCCGCCTACTAATCTGACTAAAAGTTCATAAAGAGCGTTTCTGGTAAATTTTAAGAATTTGCCATACATGTAAAAAGCGGTGATATACTGTCTCCGTTTCGTAGCAAAATATACAATTATATGTTCTGGAGATATTTAAAGAGCTTAATACACTTTGACACAATATGGTGTTGTGAGAAATGATCCATGATACACGTCTTCCTAAAGGTTCCATAAAACTGTGATGCAATAGTTCCCAGGCGCGCGCAAAGGGCACGTCTGGAAACTGCAGTTTCACTTTAGGAACGACTTTTGCTTTATCTATAAGTAAATTGTAATAATCATATGTTTTCATATAAATGTGATCAATATTTGCAAAATCTATGGAACGTAAAAGTTGTAAACAGGACTTGTAAAATGGGGAGGGGGTCAATGTGTGCAGAGCGGAATTCGAAAATAAATTCGGATTATAATGTCTTAGTTGCAGTCCGAGCCAATATCTGGCAAAGTATAACCATTTCTTGTCTTCTGCAAAATAAATGACTTGTCTAATATGATTCAGCCGAAAGGCTTTCATTTTAAGATCAATGTTGACTACGACTAAGCCTCCGTCAACATAATCTTGAAAGAGAACTTTGCGTTTGACTGGTTCAATTTTAGAGGCCCAGATAAAGGTTACAGTGAAGTAATTCGATTGGTAGCGCCCTCCAACGGATTTTGGACCAAGATGCAGGAAAGAATTAAAAAAATTCTGGGCTCTGGTTGGTTAATAGTAGTTTCGATATTTAAACATATAAAATACATGCAATCACTCCTCTTGAAATTTCAGACTCCAAACAAAACATTGGCACATTGTAAAGCACGTGGTTCCTAGATTGAATTTTTTTGGGGTGAGGTAAAAAATGTCAATATTTTTTTTCATGCTATTCTGACTCTAGATTATAAATCTAGATATGATATGATTTTTTTTTTTCATGCAGAAACTTTGCGCAGATGCCAATCCTGGTGATCATGTACTCATTTATCACAATTCATGGATAGTCAGGGCTGCAAGCCATTATATGTTAACATTGAGGCCTGTGGGAAATAATTACTTCACTGTAACCAAAAACGGAACATTTGCCTTTGAAATCTGTCGCGATAGAAGCGAGGTAACTCTAAAATTTGTCCGACATAGTGATAAAAAATGTTTAGCTGATTCTTCATCTTCACAAAAGGCTGTTGAATCGTCGGCATAAAGGGAAATTTTGACTTTTTCGGAGCATCCGGGTGCATGTAACCCTATAATTCTCTGATCGGCGCGAACTTTAATGGCGAATGGTTCAAGGCATAGGACATATAACAGGGGAGATAAACTGCACCCTTGGCGGACTGATCGTGATATGGGGAACGATTGGGAAATGCATGTGTTCGTTAATATAAACGGAACTGATTGCATCATTATACAATAATTGTACTAAAGAACAAAACATGGGACCAAAACGGAAAGATTGAAGACATTGGAATAAATATGCGTGGTCTAACCTATATATCGAACGCTTTCATTTGATCTAGACAAATGAATATTATTGAAAGATCTTTTTGTTCTACATAATCTAGAATGTTGCGGAATAAATGTAGATTGTCAGTAATTGATCGACCCCGAACAAAACAAGTCTGGTCCGGGTGGATCACTTCGCCGAGAACCTGTTTCGTCCGCATTATAGATAACATTTTTGAAAGAATCTTGTAATCTAGATTTAAAAGGGAAATAGGTCTGCAATATGCTAGTTCTTCCGCACGAGCCTTATCTTTGGTTTGAGCAGGAACCAGTTACTGCAAAATTCCCAGGGAAATGGTGTTTAATCATATTTTTCTACTTATTTGAATGTCCGACTGCACATGACAATAACGCATAATTATAATCCAAAACCGCGAGTGTTGGCCCGCAAAAATTAGTAGGTCTCAGGTACCAAAAGGGATCGTGGAATGTGGGGATCTAGATAACAACACTACAGATTTAACGACGTGGAGTCTGAAATGAAGTGTCAGTTTGTTTTTAATACGGACCTTTATAAATTATTTACTTAGGAATATGTATTCAAGTCAAAGAAGAGCGTTGACTGTTATATTATCCATGTTACATACATGGTATGAATGAAGAGCGTTTGTATTATTTGTGTCGTTTAAAGAAAACAACTGATTAACCATTTTGCAGTGGCGGATATACAAGTTTGTCCACAGAAAGTGTTCTTCTCAATTTTGCGTCAAACCGAGTCTGGGAATATAAGACTTGATAATGATCGCCATTTACTGCATCAAGAATGAATGGCAATGTATTCCTACCACGGCGCGACTTCCCTCGTTCGTCGACCCTGCATGCATGTTAAGCAACGCAAAGTCACCTGGGGTAAGCCATTTTTTGTAGAACGCCCATAGCTGTTCATTAAAACAATATTTAATCATCGTCTTCTGATCGGCATAGCCGAAACAGATACATGTTCGACTGTGGTGTGATTGATTTCTGGAGGCCGTCGAAAATGCCGACGTGAACCGTACCTTGTCGGGATGTGTAACTAAAATTGTGAAGTTTTAATCGGATATTAAGATCATTACCAACCTAAATGGGCCAGTTTTTGGTTTGAGCAGGAACCATTTACTGCAAAATTCACAGGGAAATGGTATTTAATCATATTTTTTCTACCTTAATTGAATGTCCGACTGCACATGACAATAACGCATAATTGTATTACAACACCGTGAGTGTTGGCGTGCAAAAATTAGTAGGTCTCAGGTACCAAAAGGGAGGTTGTGGGGGATCTATAACAACACCACAAATTTAACTACATGGAGGTTTGAAATTAAAGGGTCAGTTTGTTTTTAATACGGTACGGACCTTTATAAATTATTTACTTGGGAATATGTATTCAATTATTCACTGTCATATTATCCCCTAAAGAGCGTTTCTATGTTCACCAGAAGACGTACACGGTACGCGTATACAATATAACAGCACAGCATCACGACATTGAAACATTGAGACATCACAACACAGCAATCGAAACGCACATTCATGATGCAACCTGAAATATACTAATATAAAGTATTTTTAAATAAATATTTCAATTTGTTTTCATCATCAAATTTTGCAAATAATGACCAGTGATCATGGAACATTTCTAAAGGAAATCTCTGACTGTCTACTAATATTCTATATTTGATGTCATGCATGAAGAAAAATGCGATGGTCTGTTCTGGATATGTGTTTTCGATGGCTGCATACACTCTGTTTCTGCTTGACCATATTACTTGCCTATATGTGGCTAAGATATGTAGATATGTATCAAGATGTGCAGGCGATATAAAGCATTTGTTAGCATAGCTGGGCTTACCGAGAATAGAATTAATCTGGCTTCTATGCGAAGTGGGCCGCCTACTAATCTGACTAAAAGTTCATAAAGAGCGTTTCTGGTAAATTTTAAGAATTTGCCATACATGTAAAAAGCGGTGATATACTGTCTCCGTTTCGTAGCAAAATATACAATTATATGTTCTGGAGATATTTAAAGAGCTTAATACACTTTGACACAATATGGTGTTGTGAGAAATGATCCATGATACACGTCTTCCTAAAGGTTCCATAAAACTGTGATGCAATAGTTCCCAGGCGCGCGCAAAGGGCACGTCTGGAAACTGCAGTTTCACTTTAGGAACGACTTTTGCTTTATCTATAAGTAAATTGTAATAATCATATGTTTTCATATAAATGTGATCAATATTTGCAAAATCTATGGAACGTAAAAGTTGTAAACAGGACTTGTAAAATGGGGAGGGGGTCAATGTGTGCAGAGCGGAATTCGAAAATAAATTCGGATTATAATGTCTTAGTTGCAGTCCGAGCCAATATCTGGCAAAGTATAACCATTTCTTGTCTTCTGCAAAATAAATGACTTGTCTAATATGATTCAGCCGAAAGGCTTTCATTTTAAGATCAATGTTGACTACGACTAAGCCTCCGTCAACATAATCTTGAAAGAGAACTTTGCGTTTGACTGGTTCAATTTTAGAGGCCCAGATAAAGGTTACAGTGAAGTAATTCGATTGGTAGCGCCCTCCAACGGATTTTGGACCAAGATGCAGGAAAGAATTAAAAAAATTCTGGGCTCTGGTTGGTTAATAGTAGTTTCGATATTTAAACATATAAAATACATGCAATCACTCCTCTTGAAATTTCAGACTCCAAACAAAACATTGGCACATTGTAAAGCACGTGGTTCCTAGATTGAATTTTTTTGGGGTGAGGTAAAAAATGTCAATATTTTTTTTCATGCTATTCTGACTCTAGATTATAAATCTAGATATGATATGATTTTTTTTTTTCATGCAGAAACTTTGCGCAGATGCCAATCCTGGTGATCATGTACTCATTTATCACAATTCATGGATAGTCAGGGCTGCAAGCCATTATATGTTAACATTGAGGCCTGTGGGAAATAATTACTTCACTGTAACCAAAAACGGAACATTTGCCTTTGAAATCTGTCGCGATAGAAGCGAGGTAACTCTAAAATTTGTCCGACATAGTGATAAAAAATGTTTAGCTGATTCTTCATCTTCACAAAAGGCTGTTGAATCGTCGGCATAAAGGGAAATTTTGACTTTTTCGGAGCATCCGGGTGCATGTAACCCTATAATTCTCTGATCGGCGCGAACTTTAATGGCGAATGGTTCAAGGCATAGGACATATAACAGGGGAGATAAACTGCACCCTTGGCGGACTGATCGTGATATGGGGAACGATTGGGAAATGCATGTGTTCGTTAATATAAACGGAACTGATTGCATCATTATACAATAATTGTACTAAAGAACAAAACATGGGACCAAAACGGAAAGATTGAAGACATTGGAATAAATATGCGTGGTCTAACCTATATATCGAACGCTTTCATTTGATCTAGACAAATGAATATTATTGAAAGATCTTTTTGTTCTACATAATCTAGAATGTTGCGGAATAAATGTAGATTGTCAGTAATTGATCGACCCCGAACAAAACAAGTCTGGTCCGGGTGGATCACTTCGCCGAGAACCTGTTTCGTCCGCATTATAGATAACATTTTTGAAAGAATCTTGTAATCTAGATTTAAAAGGGAAATAGGTCTGCAATATGCTAGTTCTTCCGCACGAGCCTTATCTTTGGTTTGAGCAGGAACCAGTTACTGCAAAATTCCCAGGGAAATGGTGTTTAATCATATTTTTCTACTTATTTGAATGTCCGACTGCACATGACAATAACGCATAATTATAATCCAAAACCGCGAGTGTTGGCCCGCAAAAATTAGTAGGTCTCAGGTACCAAAAGGGATCGTGGAATGTGGGGATCTAGATAACAACACTACAGATTTAACGACGTGGAGTCTGAAATGAAGTGTCAGTTTGTTTTTAATACGGACCTTTATAAATTATTTACTTAGGAATATGTATTCAAGTCAAAGAAGAGCGTTGACTGTTATATTATCCATGTTACATACATGGTATGAATGAAGAGCGTTTGTATTATTTGTGTCGTTTAAAGAAAACAACTGATTAACCATTTTGCAGTGGCGGATATACAAGTTTGTCCACAGAAAGTGTTCTTCTCAATTTTGCGTCAAACCGAGTCTGGGAATATAAGACTTGATAATGATCGCCATTTACTGCATCAAGAATGAATGGCAATGTATTCCTACCACGGCGCGACTTCCCTCGTTCGTCGACCCTGCATGCATGTTAAGCAACGCAAAGTCACCTGGGGTAAGCCATTTTTTGTAGAACGCCCATAGCTGTTCATTAAAACAATATTTAATCATCGTCTTCTGATCGGCATAGCCGAAACAGATACATGTTCGACTGTGGTGTGATTGATTTCTGGAGGCCGTCGAAAATGCCGACGTGAACCGTACCTTGTCGGGATGTGTAACTAAAATTGTGAAGTTTTAATCGGATATTAAGATCATTACCAACCTAAATGGGCCAGTTTTTGGTTTGAGCAGGAACCATTTACTGCAAAATTCACAGGGAAATGGTATTTAATCATATTTTTTCTACCTTAATTGAATGTCCGACTGCACATGACAATAACGCATAATTGTATTACAACACCGTGAGTGTTGGCGTGCAAAAATTAGTAGGTCTCAGGTACCAAAAGGGAGGTTGTGGGGGATCTATAACAACACCACAAATTTAACTACATGGAGGTTTGAAATTAAAGGGTCAGTTTGTTTTTAATACGGTACGGACCTTTATAAATTATTTACTTGGGAATATGTATTCAATTATTCACTGTCATATTATCCCCTAAAGAGCGTTTCTATGTTCACCAGAAGACGTACACGGTACGCGTATACAATATAACAGCACAGCATCACGACATTGAAACATTGAGACATCACAACACAGCAATCGAAACGCACATTCATGATGCAACCTGAAATATACTAATATAAAGTATTTTTAAATAAATATTTCAATTTGTTTTCATCATCAAATTTTGCAAATAATGACCAGTGATCATGGAACATTTCTAAAGGAAATCTCTGACTGTCTACTAATATTCTATATTTGATGTCATGCATGAAGAAAAATGCGATGGTCTGTTCTGGATATGTGTTTTCGATGGCTGCATACACTCTGTTTCTGCTTGACCATATTACTTGCCTATATGTGGCTAAGATATGTAGATATGTATCAAGATGTGCAGGCGATATAAAGCATTTGTTAGCATAGCTGGGCTTACCGAGAATAGAATTAATCTGGCTTCTATGCGAAGTGGGCCGCCTACTAATCTGACTAAAAGTTCATAAAGAGCGTTTCTGGTAAATTTTAAGAATTTGCCATACATGTAAAAAGCGGTGATATACTGTCTCCGTTTCGTAGCAAAATATACAATTATATGTTCTGGAGATATTTAAAGAGCTTAATACACTTTGACACAATATGGTGTTGTGAGAAATGATCCATGATACACGTCTTCCTAAAGGTTCCATAAAACTGTGATGCAATAGTTCCCAGGCGCGCGCAAAGGGCACGTCTGGAAACTGCAGTTTCACTTTAGGAACGACTTTTGCTTTATCTATAAGTAAATTGTAATAATCATATGTTTTCATATAAATGTGATCAATATTTGCAAAATCTATGGAACGTAAAAGTTGTAAACAGGACTTGTAAAATGGGGAGGGGGTCAATGTGTGCAGAGCGGAATTCGAAAATAAATTCGGATTATAATGTCTTAGTTGCAGTCCGAGCCAATATCTGGCAAAGTATAACCATTTCTTGTCTTCTGCAAAATAAATGACTTGTCTAATATGATTCAGCCGAAAGGCTTTCATTTTAAGATCAATGTTGACTACGACTAAGCCTCCGTCAACATAATCTTGAAAGAGAACTTTGCGTTTGACTGGTTCAATTTTAGAGGCCCAGATAAAGGTTACAGTGAAGTAATTCGATTGGTAGCGCCCTCCAACGGATTTTGGACCAAGATGCAGGAAAGAATTAAAAAAATTCTGGGCTCTGGTTGGTTAATAGTAGTTTCGATATTTAAACATATAAAATACATGCAATCACTCCTCTTGAAATTTCAGACTCCAAACAAAACATTGGCACATTGTAAAGCACGTGGTTCCTAGATTGAATTGTTTTGGGGTGAGGTAAAAAATGTCAATATTTTTTTTCATGCTATTCTGACTCTAGATTATAAATCCCAAATTTAAAGGCATATGCCATGCCTGACGATATGATTTTTTTTTTTCATGCAGAAACTTTGCGCAGATGCCAATCCTGGTGATCATGTACTCATTTATCACAATTCATGGATAGTCAGGGCTGCAAGCCATTATATGTTAACATTGAGGCCTGTGGGAAATAATTACTTCACTGTAACCACAAACGGAACATTTGCCTTTGAAATCTGTCGCGATAGAAGGGAGGTAACTCTAAAATTTGTCCGACATAGTGATAAAAAATGTTTAGCTGATTCTTCATCTTCACAAAAGGCTGTTGAATCGTCGGCATAAAGGGAAATTTTGACTTTTTCGGAGCATCCGGGTGCATGTAACCCTATAATTCTCTGATCGGCGCGAACTTTAATGGCGAATGGTTCAAGGCATAGGACATATAACAGGGGAGATAAACTGCACCCTTGGCGGACTGATCGTGATATGGGGAACGATGGGGAAATGCATGTGTCCGTTAATATAAACGGAACTGATTGCATCATTATACAATAATCGTACTAAAGAACAAAACATGGGACCAAAACGGAAAGATTGAAGACATTGGAATAAATATGCGTGGTCTAACCTATATATCGAACGCTTTCATTTGATCTAGACAAATGAATATTATTGAAAGATCTTTTTGTTCTACATAATCTAGAATGTTGCGGAATAAATGTAGATTGTCAGTAATTGATCGACCCCGAACAAAACAAGTCTGGTCCGGGTGGATCACTTCGCCGAGAACCTGTTTCGTCCGCATTATAGATAACATTTTTGAAAGAATCTTGTAATCTAGATTTAAAAGGGAAATAGGTCTGCAATATGCTAGTTCTTCCGCACGAGCCTTATCTTTGGTTTGAGCAGGAACCAGTTACTGCAAAATTCCCAGGGAAATGGTGTTTAATCATATTTTTCTACTTATTTGAATGTCCGACTGCACATGACAATAACGCATAATTATAATCCAAAACCGCGAGTGTTGGCCCGCAAAAATTAGTAGGTCTCAGGTACCAAAAGGGATCGTGGAATGTGGGGATCTAGATAACAACACTACAGATTTAACGACGTGGAGTCTGAAATGAAGTGTCAGTTTGTTTTTAATACGGACCTTTATAAATTATTTACTTAGGAATATGTATTCAAGTCAAAGAAGAGCGTTGACTGTTATATTATCCATGTTACATACATGGTATGAATGAAGAGCGTTTGTATTATTTGTGTCGTTTAAAGAAAACAACTGATTAACCATTTTGCAGTGGCGGATATACAAGTTTGTCCACAGAAAGTGTTCTTCGCAATTTTGCGTCAAACCGAGTCTGGGAATATAAGACTTGATAATGATCGCCATTTACGGCATCAAGAACGAATGGCAATGTATTCCTACCACGGTGCGACGTGGGGTGACTTCCCTCGTTCGTCGACCCTGCATGCATGTTAAGCAACGCAAAGTCACCTGGGGTAAGCCATTTTTTGTAGAACGCCCATAGCTGTTCATTAAAACAATATTTAATCATCGTCTTCTGATCGGCATAGCCGAAACAGATACATGTTCGACTGTGGTGTGATTGATTTCTGGAGGCCGTCGAAAATGCCGACGTGAACCGTACGTTGTCGGGATGTGTAACTAAAATTGTGAAGTTTTAATCAGATTTTTAAGATCATTACCAACCTAAATGGGCCAGTTTTTGGTTTGAGCAGGAACCATTTACTGCAAAATTCACAGGGAAATGGTATTTAATCATATTTTTTCTACCTTAATTGAATGTCCGACTGCACATGACAATAACGCATAATTGTATTACAACACCGTGAGTGTTGGCGTGCAAAAATTAGTAGGTCTCAGGTACCAAAAGGGAGGTTGTGGGGGATCTATAACAACACCACAAATTTAACTACATGGAGGTTTGAAATTAAAGGGTCAGTTTGTTTTTAATACGGTACGGACCTTTATAAATTATTTACTTGGGAATATGTATTCAATTATTCACTGTCATATTATCCCCTAAAGAGCGTTTCTATGTTCACCAGAAGACGTACACGGTACGCGTATACAATATAACAGCACAGCATCACGACATTGAAACATTGAGACATCACAACACAGCAATCGAAACGCACATTCATGATGCAACCTGAAATATACTAATATAAAGTATTTTTAAATAAATATTTCAATTTGTTTTCATCATCAAATTTTGCAAATAATGACCAGTGATCATGGAACATTTCTAAAGGAAATCTCTGACTGTCTACTAATATTCTATATTTGATGTCATGCATGAAGAAAAATGCGATGGTCTGTTCTGGATATGTGTTTTCGATGGCTGCATACACTCTGTTTCTGCTTGACCATATTACTTGCCTATATGTGGCTAAGATATGTAGATATGTATCAAGATGTGCAGGCGATATAAAGCATTTGTTAGCATAGCTGGGCTTACCGAGAATAGAATTAATCTGGCTTCTATGCGAAGTGGGCCGCCTACTAATCTGACTAAAAGTTCATAAAGAGCGTTTCTGGTAAATTTTAAGAATTTGCCATACATGTAAAAAGCGGTGATATACTGTCTCCGTTTCGTAGCAAAATATACAATTATATGTTCTGGAGATATTTAAAGAGCTTAATACACTTTGACACAATATGGTGTTGTGAGAAATGATCCATGATACACGTCTTCCTAAAGGTTCCATAAAACTGTGATGCAATAGTTCCCAGGCGCGCGCAAAGGGCACGTCTGGAAACTGCAGTTTCACTTTAGGAACGACTTTTGCTTTATCTATAAGTAAATTGTAATAATCATATGTTTTCATATAAATGTGATCAATATTTGCAAAATCTATGGAACGTAAAAGTTGTAAACAGGACTTGTAAAATGGGGAGGGGGTCAATGTGTGCAGAGCGGAATTCGAAAATAAATTCGGATTATAATGTCTTAGTTGCAGTCCGAGCCAATATCTGGCAAAGTATAACCATTTCTTGTCTTCTGCAAAATAAATGACTTGTCTAATATGATTCAGCCGAAAGGCTTTCATTTTAAGATCAATGTTGACTACGACTAAGCCTCCGTCAACATAATCTTGAAAGAGAACTTTGCGTTTGACTGGTTCAATTTTAGAGGCCCAGATAAAGGTTACAGTGAAGTAATTCGATTGGTAGCGCCCTCCAACGGATTTTGGACCAAGATGCAGGAAAGAATTAAAAAAATTCTGGGCTCTGGTTGGTTAATAGTAGTTTCGATATTTAAACATATAAAATACATGCAATCACTCCTCTTGAAATTTCAGACTCCAAACAAAACATTGGCACATTGTAAAGCACGTGGTTCCTAGATTGAATTTTTTTGGGGTGAGGTAAAAAATGTCAATATTTTTTTTCATGCTATTCTGACTCTAGATTATAAATCTAGATATGATATGATTTTTTTTTTTCATGCAGAAACTTTGCGCAGATGCCAATCCTGGTGATCATGTACTCATTTATCACAATTCATGGATAGTCAGGGCTGCAAGCCATTATATGTTAACATTGAGGCCTGTGGGAAATAATTACTTCACTGTAACCAAAAACGGAACATTTGCCTTTGAAATCTGTCGCGATAGAAGCGAGGTAACTCTAAAATTTGTCCGACATAGTGATAAAAAATGTTTAGCTGATTCTTCATCTTCACAAAAGGCTGTTGAATCGTCGGCATAAAGGGAAATTTTGACTTTTTCGGAGCATCCGGGTGCATGTAACCCTATAATTCTCTGATCGGCGCGAACTTTAATGGCGAATGGTTCAAGGCATAGGACATATAACAGGGGAGATAAACTGCACCCTTGGCGGACTGATCGTGATATGGGGAACGATTGGGAAATGCATGTGTTCGTTAATATAAACGGAACTGATTGCATCATTATACAATAATTGTACTAAAGAACAAAACATGGGACCAAAACGGAAAGATTGAAGACATTGGAATAAATATGCGTGGTCTAACCTATATATCGAACGCTTTCATTTGATCTAGACAAATGAATATTATTGAAAGATCTTTTTGTTCTACATAATCTAGAATGTTGCGGAATAAATGTAGATTGTCAGTAATTGATCGACCCCGAACAAAACAAGTCTGGTCCGGGTGGATCACTTCGCCGAGAACCTGTTTCGTCCGCATTATAGATAACATTTTTGAAAGAATCTTGTAATCTAGATTTAAAAGGGAAATAGGTCTGCAATATGCTAGTTCTTCCGCACGAGCCTTATCTTTGGTTTGAGCAGGAACCAGTTACTGCAAAATTCCCAGGGAAATGGTGTTTAATCATATTTTTCTACTTATTTGAATGTCCGACTGCACATGACAATAACGCATAATTATAATCCAAAACCGCGAGTGTTGGCCCGCAAAAATTAGTAGGTCTCAGGTACCAAAAGGGATCGTGGAATGTGGGGATCTAGATAACAACACTACAGATTTAACGACGTGGAGTCTGAAATGAAGTGTCAGTTTGTTTTTAATACGGACCTTTATAAATTATTTACTTAGGAATATGTATTCAAGTCAAAGAAGAGCGTTGACTGTTATATTATCCATGTTACATACATGGTATGAATGAAGAGCGTTTGTATTATTTGTGTCGTTTAAAGAAAACAACTGATTAACCATTTTGCAGTGGCGGATATACAAGTTTGTCCACAGAAAGTGTTCTTCTCAATTTTGCGTCAAACCGAGTCTGGGAATATAAGACTTGATAATGATCGCCATTTACTGCATCAAGAATGAATGGCAATGTATTCCTACCACGGCGCGACTTCCCTCGTTCGTCGACCCTGCATGCATGTTAAGCAACGCAAAGTCACCTGGGGTAAGCCATTTTTTGTAGAACGCCCATAGCTGTTCATTAAAACAATATTTAATCATCGTCTTCTGATCGGCATAGCCGAAACAGATACATGTTCGACTGTGGTGTGATTGATTTCTGGAGGCCGTCGAAAATGCCGACGTGAACCGTACCTTGTCGGGATGTGTAACTAAAATTGTGAAGTTTTAATCGGATATTAAGATCATTACCAACCTAAATGGGCCAGTTTTTGGTTTGAGCAGGAACCATTTACTGCAAAATTCACAGGGAAATGGTATTTAATCATATTTTTTCTACCTTAATTGAATGTCCGACTGCACATGACAATAACGCATAATTGTATTACAACACCGTGAGTGTTGGCGTGCAAAAATTAGTAGGTCTCAGGTACCAAAAGGGAATTAATCTATAAGTAAATTGTAATAATCATATGTTTTCATATAAATGTGATCAATATTTGCAAAATCTATGGAACGTAAAAGTTGTAAACAGGACTTGTAAAATGGGGAGGGGGTCAATGTGTGCAGAGCGGAATTCGAAAATAAATTCGGATTATAATGTCTTAGTTGCAGTCCGAGCCAATATCTGGCAAAGTATAACCATTTCTTGTCTTCTGCAAAATAAATGACTTGTCTAATATGATTCAGCCGAAAGGCTTTCATTTTAAGATCAATGTTGACTACGACTAAGCCTCCGTCAACATAATCTTGAAAGAGAACTTTGCGTTTGACTGGTTCAATTTTAGAGGCCCAGATAAAGGTTACAGTGAAGTAATTCGATTGGTAGCGCCCTCCAACGGATTTTGGACCAAGATGCAGGAAAGAATTAAAAAAATTCTGGGCTCTGGTTGGTTAATAGTAGTTTCGATATTTAAACATATAAAATACATGCAATCACTCCTCTTGAAATTTCAGACTCCAAACAAAACATTGGCACATTGTAAAGCACGTGGTTCCTAGATTGAATTGTTTTGGGGTGAGGTAAAAAATGTCAATATTTTTTTTCATGCTATTCTGACTCTAGATTATAAATCCCAAATTTAAAGGCATATGCCATGCCTGACGATATGATTTTTTTTTTTCATGCAGAAACTTTGCGCAGATGCCAATCCTGGTGATCATGTACTCATTTATCACAATTCATGGATAGTCAGGGCTGCAAGCCATTATATGTTAACATTGAGGCCTGTGGGAAATAATTACTTCACTGTAACCAAAAACGGAACATTTGCCTTTGAAATCTGTCGCGATAGAAGGGAGGTAACTCTAAAATTTGTCCGACATAGTGATAAAAAATGTTTAGCTGATTCTTCATCTTCACAAAAGGCTGTTGAATCGTCGGCATAAAGGGAAATTTTGACTTTTTCGGAGCATCCGGGTGCATGTAACCCTATAATTCTCTGATCGGCGCGAACTTTAATGGCGAATGGTTCAAGGCATAGGACATATAACAGGGGAGATAAACTGCACCCTTGGCGGACTGATCGTGATATGGGGAACGATGGGGAAATGCATGTGTCCGTTAATATAAACGGAACTGATTGCATCATTATACAATAATCGTACTAAAGAACAAAACATGGGACCAAAACGGAAAGATTGAAGACATTGGAATAAATATGCGTGGTCTAACCTATATATCGAACGCTTTCATTTGATCTAGACAAATGAATATTATTGAAAGATCTTTTTGTTCTACATAATCTAGAATGTTGCGGAATAAATGTAGATTGTCAGTAATTGATCGACCCCGAACAAAACAAGTCTGGTCCGGGTGGATCACTTCGCCGAGAACCTGTTTCGTCCGCATTATAGATAACATTTTTGAAAGAATCTTGTAATCTAGATTTAAAAGGGAAATAGGTCTGCAATATGCTAGTTCTTCCGCACGAGCCTTATCTTTGGTTTGAGCAGGAACCAGTTACTGCAAAATTCCCAGGGAAATGGTGTTTAATCATATTTTTCTACTTATTTGAATGTCCGACTGCACATGACAATAACGCATAATTATAATCCAAAACCGCGAGTGTTGGCCCGCAAAAATTAGTAGGTCTCAGGTACCAAAAGGGATCGTGGAATGTGGGGATCTAGATAACAACACTACAGATTTAACGACGTGGAGTCTGAAATGAAGTGTCAGTTTGTTTTTAATACGGACCTTTATAAATTATTTACTTAGGAATATGTATTCAAGTCAAAGAAGAGCGTTGACTGTTATATTATCCATGTTACATACATGGTATGAATGAAGAGCGTTTGTATTATTTGTGTCGTTTAAAGAAAACAACTGATTAACCATTTTGCAGTGGCGGATATACAAGTTTGTCCACAGAAAGTGTTCTTCGCAATTTTGCGTCAAACCGAGTCTGGGAATATAAGACTTGATAATGATCGCCATTTACGGCATCAAGAACGAATGGCAATGTATTCCTACCACGGTGCGACGTGAGGTGACTTCCCTCGTTCGTCGACCCTGCATGCATGTTAAGCAACGCAAAGTCACCTGGGGTAAGCCATTTTTTGTAGAACGCCCATAGCTGTTCATTAAAACAATATTTAATCATCGTCTTCTGATCGGCATAGCCGAAACAGATACATGTTCGACTGTGGTGTGATTGATTTCTGGAGGCCGTCGAAAATGCCGACGTGAACCGTACGTTGTCGGGATGTGTAACTAAAATTGTGAAGTTTTAATCAGATTTTTAAGATCATTACCAACCTAAATGGGCCAGTTTTTGGTTTGAGCAGGAACCATTTACTGCAAAATTCACAGGGAAATGGTATTTAATCATATTTTTTCTACCTTAATTGAATGTCCGACTGCACATGACAATAACGCATAATTGTATTACAACACCGTGAGTGTTGGCGTGCAAAAATTAGTAGGTCTCAGGTACCAAAAGGGAGGTTGTGGGGGATCTATAACAACACCACAAATTTAACTACATGGAGGTTTGAAATTAAAGGGTCAGTTTGTTTTTAATACGGTACGGACCTTTATAAATTATTTACTTGGGAATATGTATTCAATTATTCACTGTCATATTATCCCCTAAAGAGCGTTTCTATGTTCACCAGAAGACGTACACGGTACGCGTATACAATATAACAGCACAGCATCACGACATTGAAACATTGAGACATCACAACACAGCAATCGAAACGCACATTCATGATGCAACCTGAAATATACTAATATAAAGTATTTTTAAATAAATATTTCAATTTGTTTTCATCATCAAATTTTGCAAATAATGACCAGTGATCATGGAACATTTCTAAAGGAAATCTCTGACTGTCTACTAATATTCTATATTTGATGTCATGCATGAAGAAAAATGCGATGGTCTGTTCTGGATATGTGTTTTCGATGGCTGCATACACTCTGTTTCTGCTTGACCAGATTACTTGCCTATATGATATACAATTCATGGATAGTCAGGGCTGCAAGCCATTATCATATATCAATATTTATATTTGCGAATATTTGGCTGTCTGTCTGTCGGCTATAGAAATTAATGGGGAACAATCTGGAGGGCCCGAAAAGCTAGGGTATAGCAGGGGTGACTGTTTACGATGAACATATGTTATTATGCTTGCATACTGTCTTTATAAGGATGTTTGCCAATAAAACGTGTCTAATCTTAAGTATCGTATCTTAAACTTCCAACATATACCAAACTTACGTATATAGTGACTCAGCAGTTACAGAGCGATGACAGATTTGGATTTCCACCATATGCACATGGTCTAATATATGTTCTATATATGCAATATAACATGCGATCTATATGAGGGTATCACCCCCCCCCCCCCTTTCGGTACGCGGGATTCAGGGTGTTTTGAAGCTGTACGCGGGATTCATACCCCCGAATTAACTGGTATTCGGGTTCAAGCAAAACATCTTGGACGCAGGTTTTGATGGCGCAAAGTAATATTTTGTGCTAGTTATATGTATGATTGAGTGGGTAGAATAGCTTCTTGGGCATATTCGACCACCATGCGATCATAAACAGAGACGTGGCGACAGGGGGGGGGTCAACATTTTCAACAGTTGGAAATTTCATACCTGCCAAAACATTAGTTGGAAATTTCACACCAACAATAGGTTGAAATGTTCTTGTAGTTTGATTTTCAAACAATTTATTGGGGGAATTAATTGTTTTTGGACCAATATTTGCATATTTTCCTATTTTTTGTCAAAATTTTGGACTGAAATGGTCATCAGTTGCAAATTTTCCAACCTCAGGAGGGGGGTGACAGGTTGGAATTTTCCAAACTTGGAAATCTTGTGTCCTGGTCCCTCCCCCGTGGCCAGTCAAAAACTGCTAGTTAATTTAAGAAAACAATATTCTCATACATTTGGTCAACATTGTCATTGGAATTGTCATCAGTTGTAAATTTTCCAACCTAAGTGGGGTGTCAGGATTGAAATTTCCAACTCTAAGAATGCTTGACGCTAGTCTAGATGCTAGGATTTTGCGATTTTCTTGTTCAGATTACAACATTTTCGCACACCGGGCCGAACCATGGTCGGCCCGGTGTGTCATTCATTGTCTCTCCCCTGTGGACAATACAAAAATGCTAATAAGTTTAACAATATTTTACTATATTTGGTCAAACTTGTGGCCGTCAGTTGGAGAATTTTCCAACCTGTCATGATTCCATCCTATTTGGGTGTGTATACCGTAGTCCTGAATCCGATAAAATCAACAACGAGTTTCTTGTAAAAATGACACCTTGGGTACCTTTTCTCGTAAGAATGTGTTTATCGTCGGAGATTTTAACTATCCAGAAATATTGTGGGACACTGGCATCTCGCATGACGAGGAAGCGAAGGCATTCGCTGATGCACTTTCAAGAAACTTCTTCCAGCAGCTTATAGATACGCCAACAAGACACCGAGAAAATCAAAAAGCTAACATCCTAGATCTTCTGATAACAAACAATCCGGATGTTATTAGTAATATTGATCACGAAGCAGCACTAGGTAAAAGCGAACACGACAGTAGTAATGGGGGGCACTATGGCCCAGTACCCCCCAGACATGGGCACTATGGCCCACTGGGCCATTGTGCCCATGTCTGGGGGGATACTGGGCCATAGTGCCCATGTCTGGGGGGTACTGGGCCATAGTGCCCATGTCTGTGGGGTACTGGGCCATAGTGCCCATGTCTGGGGGGTACTGGGCCATAGTTTCCCCCCTGAGGATAGGTGTTCCTGTCATTGGTGTGACATTTCTGATCGAAAAAATGAAAATGGACTTAGACATTTTTTCATTACTAATTTAAAGTTTGTATAATTCTGACCAGAGATGACACATCGACACGAACAGAATCAATTGGTGGGGATCCTACAGTGAAAACGATTTTGTTGAAATTTATCATTTATTTTTCAAAAACAAGAACAAGAACAATGAACAATAATATATTATTATACATCAATAATATTAACAAAGAACAATAATTTATTATTGTTCATTGTTCTTGTTCTTGTTTTTGAAAAATAAATGATAAATTTCAACAAAATCGTTTTCACTGTAGGATCCCAACCAATTGATTCTGTTCGTGTCGATGTGACATTTCTGATCGAAAAAATGAAAATGGACTTAGACATTTTTTCATTACTAATTTAAAGTTTGTATAATTCTGACCAGAGATGACACATCGACACGAACAGAATCAATTGGTGGGGATCCTACAGTGAAAACGATTTTGTTGAAATTTATCATTTATTTTTCAAAAACAAGAACAAGAACAATGAACAATAATATATTATTGTTCTTTGTTAATATTATTGATGTATAATAATATATTATTATACATCAATAATATTAACAAAGAACAATAATTTATGTACAAAACAAGGTCTCAGATTTGAAGAAACTTAATTGAACATCCTACAACATCCTACGCTGAATCAATAACAAAAGAGTCTATTTTGTGGAGTTGTTGACACATTCGTTGTTATCTGGTCGTCGTCTTCTTTGCGTTGTATGTATATCAGCCGTCGATGTCCTGGTGAAGTTTAATTCAACAGCAAATTTGCTTTTCTGTATAATCGACCATAGTGCTTTCCAAACCATCGAACTATTGTTCTGTCATTCTTGAAGAAATCCCGAGAATTGAATAATCTTTTCATCTTCTTTCCTTTCATCATGTGGTGGAGTGCGAATATACAATATAATCCACACACATTTGTCGCACGATGTTGATATCGTGTTGTATTCATAGTCCATGCTGATGAGTTCCTTTTTATGAATGGTAACATATATCGTCTCGGTGGTGGTAGTCCAAATGAGTCGAAGTATACAGCTGATCTTCCATTGAATAACATCAATGTCCAGTGTTCTCCTGGCTGATCCGATGAGTGCGTGTTCACAATATATGCTTGAATATGCTGTGGTTTCTTCTCTGGTAACAGATCTCTAGCACAAACATGTGTGTTAAGTTTACACAACCAGGAATTGTCCAGAATATATTGAAGTTCAGCTGTCTGCATCGTTGTAATTCTCTTTGACTCGCTGTGACCACATCAGAGTCCACTCTGCGTCGAATTTTTTGCGGTTGAGCTCCAAACTGTTTCTCAGATGATCCCACATGACGTATGCTTCGAACTTCTCCTTGCAGTGTGGGTTTAACTCCATCAGCTTCGGGAACCATCTTTCCATAACATTGTATATGTCAAGTTTAATCAGCGCTAAGTCGATAAACTGGTTTGTCCAATCATCAGTTGTAGAGAACAAACACAGAACATGTTCACGTTGACTAGGATGTTCTATTTTACATCCTTCACAGTTTGCTGACACTTCCTTGCGAATAAGTTCTTGTAGTTCTTCAATCATAGCGTTGTTGAGTGTGTCCAAGATCAGGTTCCATCTCGGAGCAAAGTTTTGTGAACATTGGTATTCTTCATAGTAGTTCCATAGCTGTGATGTGAACTCCATCCTAATAGTCAGTAAGCACTTCTCTCAAAGCTGTGATCTCTATTTCACTGTCAAATTCAGCATACACCAAAACGTTGACGGCTGTAGTGAGAGCTGTCAAGAACTGAAGCTCCAAACGCAGGTTCCCTGTCTTTATAGGATGTAGATGTCCCTCGTCGCTTCCTTGGTCCGGTGTCAAGTCGAAACCCCACAAACAATAACCATTCATATATTCTTTTAAATTAATGCCAATTGATTTGTTAACACCAAACATTCCTAGAGATTGATACAAAGATAAATATGATCTGAGACATTGTTTTGTTGCGAAGTTTGGTTCAAATGGACGGTTATGTATTGTATGACCATCTTGACTAACTTCCAATTTATTCAAACTGAAATGTTTGAAGTGGAATGGATTGGTACCCAAATCTCCATTCATATCTTTATTTTCGACCAACGCAATAAAAAGTCTCTTTGGTAATTGTCCTTGAAATAAGTGGTCTTCAATTTTTGATCTAAGTCCAGTACTAATTGTGAAAGTTTTTATTTCTACTCGTCTGATAGGTATTTTCATTTTTGACTGGACAATTTCTTGATTTAATTTATTTGAGACCGCTGGAAAGAGACTAACTGTTCTGACATGGAACACTGCTGATTCGAAAACAATTTGTCCATCCTCGGCGCCAATGAGGCAAAATTTTGATGGTGATCTGTTTAATCTGATACGAATTTCAATTCCATTTGGTAAATATTTTTCTTGAAGAAACAGATCAGTGTGTAAGCGTCCACATAGTTCAACAATTTTACTACCACCGATCAAACTTTCTCTAGAAGTTAATCCAGCATTGCCACCACCTTTGGTATTCTCTTCAAATTGTTCTGCTGTATCGCCATACCACATTTCTAAATTTGCTAATTGATTATCTTTATATTCTGGAGAGTATCCCAACAGATTTTCGAAATATGCTCGGTATGGGTAAGTGTCAGAATTCGAAGTTATCAATTTGTTGTTCAAGTAAACATCGATACTGCTGAACATGCTATGAAAGAAATTGTTAACAGGTGCTAATTCCGTACCAGCTACCAAATTAGTTCCATCTTTTTTTGTAATTTTGAATTTCACATAAAGATAAGATTGATTAATATCTGTCCACTTTTCGGTTTGAGATGGTATGACAAACTCTATCGGAGCAGAATTATTCAGCGGTGCAATCGTATGATTTTCGATCCACTGTGATTCTGACATTGTAGCCACCGTTGGTGGAACATGTGTTATATCAAGTTCCGATTTATTGCATTCGCATGATCCATTTACCATTTGTGCCATGATTAATCAAAAATATCAAGAGCTCGACTGCTAGGATGTTTTTTCGACTGACTTTTTCGGCGTTTGACAGCTGAATGATTCATTTTTGAATTCGCTACTCTTTTTCTAGGTTTTTGTCTCGAGTTCAAAATTTGATTTTTAGCTTGTGTGCCAAAAGATTTTAAAGCTTTTTTACCTTCAGACATCAACGCTTCTTTCGGACTTTTACCTTGATTAATAATTTCATCTGCAACACCAAAAGTGTGTTTTTTCGCAAGTTGTAAAGCTGTCCGGCCAATCGGTTTTAGAAATGGTACAGCAGATCTCATAACTGATTTGAAAATTGAACCAATACCGTTACCATATTGCCGTGGTACACCTCTATACACGGGGAAAATTGTTTTTAGAACTCCTCTCGTTTTCTGAAATGCAGCTTCGCCAAAGACTTACCACCAATAAACTGAATTGATTTTCCTGTGTCGCCACTTATATTTACACTAATTTTGTCAAAGTATGACTTTGAAACTGGAACATAATGTAAATTTAAAAATTCATGTTTTACATGTAATCCGTCGATATCTCTTTTAATTCTGAAAAAAACAACTCGTAAAATTTGTACTTCAACATTTCCAACAATTGTGAAATCGGCAATATCAGAATAAACAAACATTTGATTATGACCAACAAACAAATCTACACCAAACGGAAATCTATTATTTGAATAAAAATCTTCAGAAGCGTTTTCAGTTTTGTAACCCAACTTGTGCAAAATACATTGTGGTAATTCAATTCCTAGTTTTGGGATACTTACACTCTTGCGAATAATTTTCACACGTTTTGTAACTTTTGAGTACTTGATGTGAAATCCGTATTCGTTTTGCATTGCTTCTCCAAGTGTTTCATCAATTACATCTTGCATTGTATCAAGTAAATCTGCCGCAGAGGTATACGAACCTTCTCGTATCTGTATTTCAATTGCACGAACGCCATCAGGTCTCGTAAATATCTTTTCTTCAAAACGATTTTGAAGAACAGACAGTATTATTGCATCAGTTGTAATCAAATTGAATTTACACGAATCCCCTGTAACATTGTATGTTTCTGAAGGTGTTATCAGTTCGACTAATGCAACTTCCCATTTTTCTTTATCAATTTGAATTGGTTTTGGTAATTGTACAGTAAAACAACAATGAGAATTGTTTGGATACATTACCATTGAACTGTCGCTCGGAATTGTAATGTAGAAAGAATTCATACTTTCAAAATTTCTGCCGACTGATTTTTCAAATATTTCAAACGCGGTGTTGGTAAAATGTGTCCCAAAGAACTACTGAGTAAAATTAACCACAGTTCGTTATTTTCACTTTGTAAACTTAAATGAACAATTGCTGTAGCGATTATACCAACAATTATAATAATTTGTGTAAAATATGTTACTTGATTTTTTGCAATTTTTTCTCCACAGATTTGAAATTGTGATGGAGCATCCAGACCAACTGAACCATTTTGAGACATGTTAAAAGTTTTATACCAAATTTGTGGCAGGAATCCAACTGTCAAATTTTTTAGGATAACCAGCCCAATGAACTTTAATTTCTCTAACTGATTTACCAGCAACTTTTCTTGAACGTTTACCAACAACTGATTCAATTTCGTAAACTTTATTATCTTTTATATGTTGAATTTCTTCACCATAAAATGATCCTGCGATGTTTTCACCATCTAAATCTACTAATTTGTAAGTTAATGCTGTACTTTTACAAACTCTACTAATTTTGAAAATTTCTTTTGTCCAATTTGGAAGATATCCTTTATCAAAATTTTCTTTGTTTTATTTATTCTAACAAAATCTCCAACTTTCAAGATCTTATCTTTTTTCGTTTTTAACTTTCCATAAAGATTTCTGGAAACTTCAATTTCATTTTCTCGAGTTACTAAAACTGGTGCCATCTTAATACTTCTATGAAAACTTTTGTTGTAAGAATTCACAAAATCGTGCAAAACATCATTGTATTTCAAAGTTTGATTATGTGTAAAATATTTCCACATCTTTTTTTTCAGTGTCCGTTGAAAACGTTCAACTATACTTGCTTTTGTCTCTGGATTCTCTGTTGTGAAAAAATGAATTTTCTTAGATTTCAAAAATTGTAAAAATAATTTATTTTTGAATTCTGAACCTTTGTCAGATTGAAATGAAACAGGTTTTCGTTTTGATGATTTGAGAATTTTCTGAAATGTTTTAACTAAAGTTTTACCAGTTTTGTCTTTAATTTTTTCAACCCATGCAAATTTTGAGAACACATCAATAACACAAAGTAAATATCTGTAATTGTCATTGTGCTTTTGCAAAGTTTGCAAATCTGCCAAATCAGCTTGCCACTGAATATCAATTCCTGCAACAATAGTTTTACGTCTGCGAAATTTCCGAACAATTGGTTTGTGCAAAGTGTATGTTTTTTGCCATTGTAACCATTTTTTTACATCTGAAAGTTTAATTTTGTTATTTGTTTCTTTCGCATTTTTAAAAAGTTGATTTGCTCCACTGAAACCACCAACTTCTTTTGGATTGTAGTAAATTTCAGTTAGAAGTTTGTCAAATTTTATGTAAGTGGGGACCATCCTTTCAAAATAGATTTTCTGGTTTTAGGAAAACTTTGAGGTGTGAAAATATCAACTGAACGTTTTCTTGACTTGCCGCTGCTGGAGTTGCATGAGGTGTATGCAACTCATCACCAGTGTGACCTTCTTTTAAATGTCTTTGTATCCACAACCATCGATTCCTGTTACCTACATAATCTTGTGGTACATTAAGTTCCCCCAATCCTCGTAGGAATGTTTCATAACCAACTGGGTCAAAACCTTTTCGGTGACGAACAACATCGTTTATCAAATCAATTATATTTGATCCAGTAACTGTTTCTGTTCCATAAATTAATTGTCCACGATCATCCCATCTAAGTTTAGGATTAGTTGACAACAATGTTAAAATTTGTTGTGCTTTACCACGAAGTTTAGATGGCACACTTTCCAATATATGTTCACTCATTTTCCCAAAGTTTTCAGATAACTTTTGTTCAGGTAAACTGAATTTTGAATTTAAAGATTTTTGTGAAGTTTTCAATTTGTACAAATTTTCTCCAAATAACTGTGACTTTTCTGATTCAGAAATATTTTTATCATAAACTGATTTCAATTCTTTGTAAGAATCTGAAACATTTGAAATTGCAGGATCCGGAGGTAATTGAGGTTTATTCATTTCTGACATTTTCCATTGTTTGAAATCTTCCAACATTCTGAATGGTACAATAACCATTTTCTTCATATTTATTTGAGATTTAGTTTTTCAAAATATTGTTAACAACTGCACCTAATGTTTTGCTAATCAATGGAGCAAGAAATAATAATGGTAAAAAGCCACCTTTTTGATTCAAAATTTTCTTCTTTTGTTGCAAAGGTTTGTTCTTGTCTGCAAGATATCTGATATGTTTACGCTTCGAATGTAACTTACGGTTTTGAGCTTCATTCAGTTTTACATTACCTTTTAAAAGATTTTGACAACATTCTGAAATACAATCCATCACTTGTTTCGGAGCATCGTTGATCATTTTCTTTTTATATGCAGATGGAACTTTACTCATTGCAACAATCAACTCACCATATTTTTTTATCAGCGGTGCTTTCCTGCTCTTAGTTTTTGAAGGCATCTTCACAGTCTAAGTAGTTGTCTCAAAATGAGCAGAAAAATTATATGTTTCATCTTTTATCTTTTCTGATTGAACCATTCTAAAGCTTCGAATGCAGATTTCGATGCATCAGACAATGGCATAAATTTTGAAAATTCAAGATTAATAACTGGTTTTTTTTGTAATGGTTGATGTTGAGGGTTCTGCTGAGAAGGTATAGGTGTAAATTTAGAATGTTGATTTTGTTGAGTTTGCATCGGTGTGAACTTTGAATGATTTAGAGAAAGCTTTGTTTTACGTTTAGATTCTTTTTGACTACCCCTTTGTTGTGTTTGCATCAGTGTAATCTTTGAATGTTTTGGAGAAACCTTTGATTTACTTTTAGATTGTCTACCAGTTTGTTCAAATGAATTTTTCAAAAGACTTCTAATTAAAACTCCTCCAAGGAACCCACTACCACCTCGTTGTAAAATTAATTTGCGTTTTGTTTCCATATCAGTTGATCGATCAGAGATTTTTTTAAGAACATTTTTATTTCTCTGAAAAAACTTTTTTGTCTGTGATGGTAATTTCCAATCATTTTCAAGAAATAATTCAGCTGCAAAAGTGAAGAAATTTATAATTTGTGACAGTTCATCATGACAAAACATCTCGGTGGACGACATGGTTCTAAAATGAGAAAAGTAACAACAACTGAATTTATACTTTTGAATAAATGACAGGACCTCGGTCATTAGCTGTCAACCATTTATGGAAAATATCAGTTCTAATTCGCAAATAATTTTCTGTTCTAGGATGAAAATCTACTAAAATATATCCATGATTTATTGAAGTTGCATCTTCGTATGCTTGTTTCAAATGATTGATTTGCATTTGATGAGCCAAAACTTTTATTTGATTTTTATCTCGAACGCTTTGAAATAAAACCATGTAGTGTGCATTCAAACTTATAGTTCTGCTACTTTTTGATTTTTGGAACATGTTTTGAGTAATGTAAATTATTGAAGCATTTCGATGGTGACCTTTTCTAGTAAACCAAAGCATTATTTTGTCTTCATCTTGTTCCCCCATCATGTCATCGAAAACAACAAGATGAGGAAATGATTTATCTGATACAATTTCCTCATCATCGTCTGGAATACCATCGATAAACTCAACGTTATCAATTTCTTTTATACGATTGTATGTGTCTTGCCATTCTTTGTAACACCAAACTATTTTCTTTGGTGGTGTTTGGAATAAATCGTGTTTAAATTCAATAACTTTTTTAACAAATTCTGTTTTACCTGATCCACTAGGTCCGCTGATAAAGAAATTACACGGATGTTGGAAAAGTAAAGATTCTTCCATGTTGTCACTTTGATGCCTAATCAGAGAGTGAACTTAACGACGTGTGAATTTAGTTTTTAAACAGAAATCTCCATAGCTGTAAATATTTCCAAACATTTCAACATCTACACAACCACAGACTAGAAAAATTCAAGATAATCTTGTCGAATTGAGACAGATCTCTACCGATTTGTTTAAACTTTGTAACAAAATGCAATGGCAAGAGAAACAAGAGAAAAACAAAGCTGATAAAAATTGGAAACCGCCATATGGTTACTGTTACAAATGCGACCAAGACACCCATTGGTCCTTCCATTGTAAAGTAGATTTCGGCGACAAAACAAATGTGAAAACTATACAAAAGTCTACAAGCAGTAACAATACAAGAACAAATGCAGATATCAAAACTGAAGAGATGTCTACAACATCAGATTTTTCCAAACAAGACCGACCTGTTGATCCTACGAATGATTCACAGAACAAATCTGAAGATAAACATCCAGAAATTGAAAATTCCAAGAAAACTTCCAAGAAAAAGAAGCTGAGACCATTCTACATTCCAAAAACAGATAAACGAATCGACACAAACAATTGAAAATTATGTTGTGTGAATAAATTATGAATTGAACAATCGTGTTTTGTTTTTTCAGCTATGAAAGAGTAACCTTTTGGGAAATGTGGGTGGCCCTGAAAAGGGCCGTTTTCTCTTTTCCAGGATTCATAAGAATTCTGACAAATCAGGATATATCCCGTTGGGATTAATTGTCACAGACCAAATAGGATTTGATCTGTGCGCCGCACCAGCCTGAGCAAAGCTGTCAATCGCTGCATTGCACAGATCTTTCTTCTTGATCTGTGACAAGATCTCCACGAGATCAAGATTGCTTGATTCTTGAACATCACATACTTTAGGCAATGGTCGTCGGCGAGCCAAAAAACCTCTTATCATCTGCTTCTGAACCATACTTTGTTTATGAGAATCCTGCCATTTCCTATTTCTTCTTATTTCCGTCTCCTCTGACGAATCTCTCTTCCTCCACAACTTCTTGAGAAATTTCTTTAAAGACGGCATAATGAATGAAGTTCACTGAAAAAGTGAAAATATTTGTATAGATTTGACACGGGCGACAATGAAATCACATGTCGCATTGGCGTTAAAATTGACAAATATTTCCTGACGTTGTGTTTTTTCAGAGACGGATCACCATGCATATTTTTCTTGATCATTATTGCATAGCGATCAAACAAATGTTTTTAATTTCGTTAGATCATTATCTATTATTTGGTACACATGATTGATATATTTATTACCTCGTTAGGCAAATATGGAATGTTTTTCTAGTTTTTGTTTTTGGAATTGTACATATTTTATACATAAAAACTGAACACAAGAAACATACTGAACATTTTTCTTGATCATTGCATTTGATAACTTTACTTGGTCATCGTTTATGAACGAAGATGAATTCATATGTTAAAACATCTTAATTAATTGTATATACTATCATGAATTTAATCTATAACATATCGAAATGGTGAAACTAACAGATAATGCACTGAAAAGAAACACAACGTCAGGAAACATTTGTCATTTTTAACGTCAAAGTATTATGTGCTTTCTCTACCGCCCGCGCAATCGTGATACAAGTTCAAGACGGATCTTCAGACTTATTCTGCATTCAAAGATGACTGCAATACCCGAACCCT
This sequence comes from Siphonodentalium dalli, assembly GCA_032622095.1. Classification (NCBI taxonomy): domain Eukaryota; kingdom Metazoa; phylum Mollusca; class Scaphopoda; order Gadilida; family Siphonodentaliidae; genus Siphonodentalium; species Siphonodentalium dalli. The sequence goes on from CP136063.1 coordinate 150,676,940, forward strand.
TGATGGCGATACTGAGAGGAACTATGGGGATAACACCGCAGATAATGTGGGGCAGGTACGCAAGAGAAGTGACCGACCGTTCAAAGCTGATCATGCAAAAAAGAACAGCAACCATACCAACAGAGTCTAGCTGTCCTATTTTATCTGAGGCGGGGCAACAAAAGCTAAATTCTCACTCTGAGAAAATTGGGGAGTGAATTTTGATGTCGTACAAAACGGCCCTTTTCAGGGCCAAAACAAAAACGGTTCTTTTCAGGACCAACCAATTTTTTCAAAAAGAAAAACTTTTAGCATTGCTTAAGAACTAATAATGTTCATTGTACCCTATGTTTCGTTTTGAAAAAATCACGCCACGAATAATTTAAAACAAAATATACTTGCAAATATTTGTTGTTGAATAAATTATGAAATGAACAATCGTGTTTTGTTTTTTTCAGCTATGAAAGAGTAACCTTTTGGGAAATGTGTGTGGCCCTGAAAAGGGCCGTTTTAAATTTATCATCTGACTTTAACACCGTTTTGTGTTTTTCTTATATCTTGACATATCTTTCCCATGAGAACCGAGAGCTTTTGCGAATTCATCACAATTCTCTGTATCTCTAGATTCTTTACAAGGAAGATGAAATCTGACTTTTGTCTCAGTAGAAGCCTTCATGACACTCTTAGGTTGTTTTTATTTCGTCGCCGATGATTTTCCTTTTTTGATCTGTTTCTGCTCTTCGATCTCTCAACATCATGAACCCTGATTGGGATATCTATCTGTTCTGCAACGAAACGAAGATTCACTTTCACTTCTTGATGCGTTACTTGCGTTTTCACGTCAATATCCCTGCGAAGACATCTCAGTTCATCTAAAATCGCTTTTAAAATGAGTGTATCACCACCTATAGTCATTGTCGTATTAGCTTGGACTGTTGACTGTGGCGCAGCATATGTATTCTGTGCAACAGGACTACTGTATATCTCACTCTGAAGAAATTCTGTTAACGGATCCATCTCTTGATAGCAATGCAATGTAAGGTTGATCAAATTCGAAAATATTTGTATACATTTGACACGGGCGACAATGAAATCACATGTCACATTGGCGTTAAAATTGACAAATATTTCCTGCCGTTGTGTTTTTTCAGAGACGGATCAACATGCATATTTTTCTTGATCATTATTGCATAGCGATCAAACAAATGTTTTTAATTTCGTTAGATCATTATCTATTATTTGGTACACATGATTGATATATTTATTACCTCGTTAGGCAAATATGGAATGTTTTTCTAGTTTTTGTTTTTGGAATTGTACATATTTTATACATAAAAACTGAACACAAGAAACATACTGAACATTTTTCTTGATCATTGCATTTGATAACTTTACTTGGTCATCGTTTATGAACGAAGATGAATTCATTGTTAAAACATCTTAATTAATTGTATATACTATCATGAATTTAATCTATAACATATCGAAATGGTGAAACTAACAGATAATGCACTGAAAAGAAACACAACGTCAGGAAACATTTGTCATTTTTAACGTCAAAGTATTATGTGCTTTCTCTACCGCCCGCACAATCGTGATATATGTTCAAGCACGGCAGCGAACAATTTATTCTGCATTCAAAGATGACTGCTGTAAACATAACCGATCTTGACGAGATAATGGTCCGTGGGGTATACTGTAAAGCAGTGTACGGCGAAGAAATATCTCTATTTTGGAAGGCACTCAGCATTGGGATTTACGGGACGACCGATGGATGGATGGTTCTGAGAGATGCGGCCGTTGACCTGTACTACACAGAGAGAGACGAACTTGGGGCGTCGGCACAAGACTTACGACACTCACCACTTTTGGCCGAATCAAGATTGATGGTTGAATTAGCGGCGACTGTTATACAGCGACCTATCGTCATGTTTGATGCTACCAAAGGCGGCTACAAATCAACACCAAGATTCAAGTCATCAATACCTCTAGTGTGGATCCCCCACGTTTGCCACGAGCATTATTGTGAATGCGAAATATGGATGAGGAGAGGAGACAAATCAATTGAAGTTTTGGCGAACAAAGAAGTTCAATGTGGCGGATTCTAAACTATAACAAAAATAAAACGGCCCTTTTCAGGGCCACCAACTGATCGAAAAGATACTCTTGATAGCTAATTGATATTTTCCAAAGTGAGATTTTCCTTTTGAAAAAAATAATTCTAAGTCCATTTTCATTTTTTCGATCAGAAATGTCACATCAATGACAGGAACATCTATCCTCAGGGGGGAAACTATGGCCCAGTCCCCCCCAGACATGGGCACTATGGCCCAGTACCCCCCAGACATGGGCACTATGGCCCAGTACCCCCCCAGACATGGGCACTATGGCCCAGTATCCCCCCAGACATGGGCACTATGGCCCATAGTGCCCATGTCTGGGGGATACTGGGCCATAGTCTGTGGGGTACTGGGCCATAGTGCCCATGTCTGGGGAGTACTGGGCCATAGTGCCCATGTCTGGGGGGTACTGGGCCATAGTGCCCCCCATTACTACTCACGACGTTATTATGTTTGAAATAGAACCATCTCTATTAACTGCCCATCAGTATTCAAAGGAGCCCAGCTTTCTATGGCACAAATGTAATTACGATATGATACGACAACAACTGGGAGAGAAAGATTGGTCAGGATTACATGAAATAGAACTACAACAAGCCTGGAATATGTTCAACAAATCCGTCATGGAACTAGCTGATGCGCACATACCTAAGAAATGTTTTAACAGGGGAAAAAATCGAAATACATGGGCTAACAAGGATACGATATCGAAAGTCAGAGAGAAGCGTAGGGCTTATAAAAGTACAGGAGATCTCGTTCAGACGCAGACTATCAAATTTATAAGAAGCTTCGAAGTGATACAAATATATTGATAAAGACGACGAAAAGGGTATTTGAAAGGAATATCTCAGTAGAATCTCACAAAAACCCCAAAGCATTTTGGAATTATGTGCGCAGCAAAACAGCATCGCAGCAAGGGATCGGAGACCTGAAGACAAATGGTGGCAAAACTGTTGCACGAGAGGACAAAGATAAAGCGAAAGTGCTGAACGATTTCTTTGCTGGGGTTTTCACAAAGGAGAATCAAACAGATATACCAGTAATCGACTACCGTTGCAATGGAACATTCCTGGCAATTAATATTCAAGTCACGCCCCATGCAATTGAGAGAAAACTACGCAACCTAAATCCAAACAAAGCCTGCGGGCCTGATAATATCCACCCAAAACTACTAAAAGAATCGGCATCGGAGGTCAGTATACCATTATCCATCCTGTTAAACAGATCTCTGTCTGAGGGGAAAATACCTCAGCTGTGGAAACAAGCGAACGTGTCGTGCCTTTTCAAAAAAGGAACCAAATCTGATCCTGCATGGAAACTATCGTCCTGTGAGTCTAACCTGTATTCGTAGCTGATGCTGTTATGACTCACATGGAAGAAAATAACCTTTTCACTACATGTCAACGCGGATTTAGATCTGGCCGCTCATGTAAAACTCAACTACTCGAATATCTATCACATGTCACATCGTCTCTTGATAACAGCGAACCAGTTGATGTTATATATTTCGATTTCAAAAAAGCCTTTGATACTGTTCCGCACAATAGGCTACTCAGCAAAATATATTCATTCGGAATTCGTGACAACATTTTCTCGTGGATAAAGAGGTTTCTGTGTTGTCGACAACAAAGAGTTCGAGTGAGTTCTTCATTCTCAGACTGGACATCGGTGATCAGCGGTGTACCTCAGGGTAATGTTCTTGGACCTATTATTTTTACAATGTACATTAACGATTTACCTGAATGTGTTACTACCACATGCAAATTTTTCGCTGATGATACTACGATCATTGGAAATCCACTTCAGGACAATATACAAATAGATGTTGATGCTATGTGTAAGTGGTCCATGGATTGGCAATTACAATTCAATTCTAAGAAGACGCATGTTATACACATGGGCCACAACAATCCTCGCAATATATATGTGATGTCTGATGTTCCAGAAAATCCACCAATATTAGTCAGCCCATCGGAAAAAGACTTAGGAGTAACGATTGATGAAAAATTGAAATTTGACATCCACATTAACGCTGTATGTAGTAAGGCATACCGAATCCTCGGCATAATAAAAAGAACATTCGTCAGTTTGGAATTGGACACGTTCAGACAGTTATACATATCCATGGTAAGACCTGTATTGGAGTACTGTGACACTGTTTGGCACCCACACCATAAATACCAGTGGGTGTCACTAGAGTGTGTACAACGTCGTGCTACAAAAATGGTCCCACAACTTAAAGAACTGGATTATAAACAAAGATTAATACGTCTCAATTTGATGTCAGTGAAGTTTCGCAGATTCCGTGGAGATATGATAGAGACCTTCAAAATTTTAAAACAGTCTTACAACGTAAATCCGGACTTGTATTTTCAAAGATCATTATCTACAACCACAAGGGGTCACTCGCTGAAATTACAATTGCCTCGTAAAACTAAAGACATAGGCAAATATTATTTCACCCAGAGAGTTGTTATACCATAGAACAATTTACCAGAGATGATTGTTTCATCCGTCAACCTGACGCAGTTCAAAGAACTGTTTGACTCATATTTCTATAGCCAGAAATATGAGTACGATGAGTTATTTTAACATATTGTTTTTATGATTACGTTATAATTTATATCCATGTTTCAAATCGGAACAAAAAGTCGGATGACTTGTTTCGAAATAAATGATACTGATACTGATACTGATAAATGATACTGAGTATGAGGTTTGAAATTTCCAACACTATAGGAAAGCTTTAGTTGAGGCCAGTCTGGATGCTAGGATTTGCGATTTTCTTCAAATTTCAAAATTTTCTCACACCGGCCGAACAACGATGGTCAGCTCGGTGTGTCGTGGTCTCTTGCCCGTAGCCGTGTGCATTTGTATGGAGTTAGATCACTAGATGTTAGGATTTATGCAATGTTTCAGGTTAAAATATCGGAATGTTCTCATACCGGGAACGGTTTATGAAGATATAGGATATTAGGCCTAAACACTGAGGTGCAAGGGGGTGCAAATGGAATTATGCAAAACTTGTGTTCGGTCTGATTCTGACTCAAGGGGGGGGTGCAGTTGGAATTTTCAAAGGTGGACACCCCCAACGACCTCTAGCCACGTACCTGATCATAAAGTATCATTAATCGTATCATAACGGCCTCATGTAACATGTGTCTATGTAACTTCTGCTTGTATCTGTCTGATATTAAAACAGTCAATTTGTATGTCATTTATCGCATATTATTTCTTAACATGTATTCAGGATTCACCCCCCAAAATTAACTGGTATTCAGGATTCACCCCCCAAAATTAACTGGTATTCAGGATTCAGGGGGGGTGATACCCTCCTATATAGTGGTTTATATGATTCCATTTCAGTACAGAGTTTTAAGTTTGTGTAACAGGGTACAACACTTTTGAAGCTCACGAATGTAGATTTCCGGAAATGGTTGGGACCCATTATATTGAGGCGTAGCGGTGTATATATGATAGACGCGCTTGTGCGGCTCGGATGCGTGTATAGCGCCGAGATGGTGGTCGTTTTGTATAACGGTGTGCCCCCTTCCAGAGTGGACAAATTTTACATTTTAATTATTGAAATGACGCTCTCTCAGGCATTTTGCCATTGAAAGTAACCCGAAAGATTCGTGTAAACAATATTTTATTTTCGAACACAGCATTCATGCAACAAACTTATACAAAATATATACATGTGTATATATGTTAAAAACTGGGATAAGACAACAAGTCTGAACAGCTTTTACCAGGTCTTTTCGAAAGATTGAAACATCAGGGTGGCTTTACCATCTTAATGGGGAAGGCCGTGCTCATTGTGATACATTATTCTCTCTGTATATATATGCACTTGCATCATGAACCAACAGCTGGATATATATCGTCCTATTCCAGCATGTCGGCTATACAATTGGATTTTGAGCCAGCATAATAACCCGTAGACCTACATTTGTTAAGATACACAACAAGGAATAAAGATCAATATTTTCCCACTGATATAGACACACTGCACCATGCATGCACTGTGTGAAAAATTTTCACTGCAATTTCAGTATATTATGACAGAATCCTTGCGATACTGTAAAAGCTTACAGCAGCGAGATCTAATAGACACACGTTACAGAACCGCATGCAATCAAATAACGCTTGTATTATTCTGCTTCAGTCGCTGTCATGTATTGTTGCAGGTATTTTACGAAAGTGCGCGAATTATCTATTTCATGCATTTATCATATTGACAATTAGAAGTCCCTAAAAGGTTGTCGCTTGACTTAAAACTCATACACACTGGGCAACTAAAGCGGTTATTATACCACACACGACTTTTACTTTAAGGTAGGGCTATCCGCTGAAATATCAATTCAATTATACCTTATATATATGTTAGCCACATCATCAGTAAGTTTAAATTAGGCTATTTCCTAAAACAAAAAATCATTATGATATATCGCTGCGAGAGAAAAATCGGATTCGTCCATTAATGTCAGAAGAACTTAAGAATTAAATATTCTTAACATTGTGCTTCAATAGTTGAAGTTATACCTTGCTGTAATTTTAGTCCATCTTATCGATGCTATTGATAATGATTATACGGAAGCTTCTTGGGGCAAACGTCGAAAATATAATTCCGCAATTATCTCTTAATTAAGACTTATAAATACGTATCTCTTAATAAAGATTTATTATCTCTAAATTAAGACTTACTCTATCTTAATTAAGACTTACTATATTACTCAATTTGTATATTGTCCTCTGGTAAAACTGCAAAGCCCTTATTCCCCTTGATATTATATGAGCACATATTTAGCTGTCGCGAACGACACTCATATATACCGTACATGTTTGAAAATTATCCCAGCTTATCGAAATTCTCTCTTCTTGAGAATGTGTCTACCTTTGAAATATCTGTCTTATTCCGTTCCTTATCTTCGTGGACAAACTTGGTGCACACATATCATAATTTGAAAGTATTAATTGAATTTCTTCCGTGACTATACTGAGCCGAGAATGTCCGTATTTCCCGCTGCACTCATCGTTGCATATCTCCATTATGGATAAAATGTAGGGACCATTCAAGGGAAAATTAACTTTCTTACTGATGGCCCGCTTGTTGGCACACACATCATTTCGTGATAGTGGTATTTGTTTGAAGTGTAGTGTGTCATACAAATTAAATGTATTATTATGCACAGTATATATATTGACTGTATATATATCGCAGTTATGCACTAAAAAATCGTCGAGTTTTGTAGCAACATTTGCTTTTCTTTTCTGAGACCCGTTTGGACCTAATATGATATTATATAGTAAATTCAATGTTTATATGTGTACGATTGTGTATTGTGTACGATTGTGTATTGTGGACGTTAATGGCACTGTAGCTTACCTTGATGTTGGTCATTCAGCACTGCGCCGTTTCTGGACCGATCGTGTCGTTGAAAATTACACCGGGATAAATTGACCCAAGGATAAGTGCTGCTAACGTCAGACGTATTAAATGGACATTAATACTTAACAAGAAAACCATAGTCAGAAATGGTAACGCGCTCAAGATCATATATTATATACCCATGATTGTATTTATAGAATCTTTTTCATTTATGTTATTTGTAATTGGCATAGCTTATCAAAAACCAAAAATCAACATTATTTACATAATGTAAACGAAAATAAACGAAATTGAAATGCTCAACAACACCTTTTACCAGACTCGGCATCTGGATCGCACTAAAGCTCGGTTTGGGGTCGCACTACAATGTTTAATGTGTCCCAATAATTAACATTCTATAAATAGAACCCACAGCGCTATGACAGCGCCCAGGCGGAACAATAATTTGTACATTAGTATACTACAAGAGAACCTTAGTCAGAAATGGTAGCGCCCTCAAGATCATATTATTAGCCATAAATATAAATTATAATATTAAATATATTGCTTACATGAATTCACCGCCTCAGAATTCCGTTAAAACCACTAATCCTTCAAATTATTACAAAAAACTACGGCTTGTTACTGCAGTTTTCTCATTCACCACGCCAAAAAGCTTCTAAATGCGGATCAAAAACCGGAGGCATTGTGGTCCCGCCATAAAATCTTCAAGAGTGCATGGCCCAGCCATTGTTCATACATAAACATCGAACGCAATTAACGCGGTCATAATAGATAGCGGAAAGTGTGTGACAATTGCATTGGACAATGTTAGATTTGCAAAATATACAAAAGGTTTTGTGGACAGATACTGGAATAATTAGAAGATAACGGAAAAGAATGGTGCTTTATGGAAGGTTGTGACAGATACGAATAGTATAACGGTTGGAGACTTGATAACAATAATTAAGAAAAAGCCAAAAAGAAAAGTAACAGTATACATATATATAACGAATAACAGAGTAATGATACAAGGGTCGAAGTTAAGTGTAGATTGGTGGCTAGATGCTGAACTCCCCGTGAACCATCATTGTGCTAACATTGAGGAATTTGTCATGAACACAGAAGGACTTGACGTATCAGTCCAACACGGCATGTATACTTGGGATGAACTTATGGAGTCTCATAATTCTCACTCTATATCTGCGCTCTTGACGGAAACTCCGGTATCTCAGAAAGGTCAACTTTCGTTAAAGAAATCGCGAGGTGGTGTCAGTTTCATTACTGCAAGAGGACGTATAAGTCAAAAACGAATATCGTATACGGACGCTTCAGCATCATTTCGAAAGAAAATGACCATTTCCGAGCTACAAACTCTCATTGAGGAAATGAAATTTCACCAATTGAGTGTAGAATCGCGACTCAATGAGAGAATAGATAAGCTGGAGACTGAAATTAAAACTTTACGTGGGCAAAATGCAAAGTTGGCAGCTAAAGCAGAGGAAGAAACATGAAAGATATTAGGAGCGATAAACGATACACCAAAAGGTACAAGACGAAAATCACTCACATCGTCAAAAAAGAACACATGTGCAGGTAAATCAACACAAACGGAAAATAATCTTCAAATTCAAACTGGAAATGTTTCTATAACTGTCAACTCAATCGAGAATAATGGCACTTGTGGTCGACAGGAAGATGAAGTCACCATAAACGTTAGCATTTCAAACAAATTTGATGTTTTGGATGGTCAATTTGAAGACGATGGAAATCAACGGGAAACTGCTGTGTCATGCAGAAGATGAGCATGAGGAAGTGGAGTCTACGTTTAGTGATCTAAAAGTTCATCTGCTTATTGGAGATTCGGTCCTGCGTACGATTAGCAAATCGAGACGAGTATGTGAATATAGTATCGATAGGCGGTCTCAGGCTAGATGGACTTATGGATTGGATAATGAAATCGAACAGCGATGTAAATGTGCATAATGTTACGATTCACGTCGGGATAAATTCATGCCGACATGGGATTAGAACAGAGTCAGTCAAAGTTAAGTCGGTGGTCACTGCAATAAGAGACAAATTTCCTTCCGCCACCGTGCGCATTTCGTCAGTTTTACCGACGCCGATCAGACCCGGTGCAAACCGACTGATTTTCCAAACAAATGAGTGCTACAAGGATGTGTGTTCCAGTTTTGGATGTGAATTCATCGACCATTCTCCAAAATTCGCCGAGCGTAACGGTTATGTTTCTCGGGCGTCATTTCACGATAATTGGCACCCTAACGATGCTGGATTAGAGAGGTTAGGGGCTGGATTGAAATATGGTAGTTGTTCGGATAAGTTGTCTGATGTGCATCATGTGCGGTCGTCACTTCACAGTGGGTCACAGAATAAAATTGACGGAGGACGATATGCCAGTAATACGTTTCGTTCCAACGATACCAGCTTTGCAAGGAATGGTAGATCGTCTAACACTCAACATCCAGATATGCGTAAAGAATTAACAGAAATGAATCGTCAGATATCAAGCTTGTGTACAACTCTTACATAATTTTTGCCTTTACACATTGATCAATAAGTCGTATGTTATACATTGTATTCATAGCTATGCAATTAAATTATGTTATGAATTAGATTTTCAGAAAATCCTAAATTTAAATTTAAATCATTTTATCCTCCGAAAAGAAGGTATTTGTCAATATATACATGGCAGACGCTAGTCAATTGTAGAAGTGATTTTACAGTCAGAAAGGACTTTGTTAATTCTGCTCATAACGAATGCATGCATTAATTTTGAGAGTAATTACTTTTAATCAAAGTATTCAGTGGAGTTTCCGGGGGGGGGTCGCAAAAACGTTTTATCATACAGGGCCGGGGTGGGTGGGTCCAAAGAGGCCCGAAAAAATGAGTTTGTGCAAAAAAAATTCTTTTCACATTTTTGCCCTTGTTTTAAGTTGTTTTCAAATATATTCATTAATAATTGTGTTCTAAGGCAGGTTATGGCCTTTACAGACACTTAGGAACAGGGTAGGTATAAGATATAAGTAATACAGGGGAGATCTTCCAAAAACATACCTATACCGGGCGGGGTGGGTGCATCTCAGAGGCCTGAAAAAAAATGTTTGTGCAATTTTTTCAACCCACATTATGGACATTGATTTAAGTTGTTTTCACTAATAAATGTGTGTTCTAACATAGATTATGACCTTAACCTGAAGAACATATGTAGGTATAAGATAAAGCACTCTTTGGTGCCAAATAAAAATGATGACTGAATAGTAGTGCTGGTTTGCATTTCACCTCAAATTAATATTGAATAGTGCCTGATAGTGCTGGCATTTTCACTCTGGCATGTCTAATGACCAAATAATACTAGTGCTGCAGAGTGCTGGCTAACAAAATACCTCAAATTAAAAAATAAACATGCCAGCCTGTTTATTTGGCTCCAAAGGGTGATACTTATATACTATATAACTGTCATTGCAGGTATGGCTATAAGGTGTTCTGATATGATGGTTGGTGGCCCCTTTTTGTGAATAACAGTGAAGAAGTCATTAATTAGTAACTGGACTATGTAAAAATTAAACACAATGTTGGCTTATTGGCACTATAAATATTACCTCACAATATCTGTGCATACTGTAGAATAAAACACTTTTTATTTCAAAATGTATTTTTCAATGTCGAAAACAACATATTACCGTTGATAGTTTTTCAATTGTTTGAACACTTGGAATCTGCCAGAAACGGACCAATTTAAAACTTACCTTTGATTCTGTTTGATTTGGTCTTGAATAGATTTAAAATGATTTTTTTTCTTATTTTAGGGGGTGGGTCCAAAAAGATCAGGCGGAAAAAAATATTTTATTTGCACAAAAAGGGTGGGTGGGTAGCAAAAGGGTTGTAAATTTTTTTTGAGCCCTGTATGTGTAAATTTTCTCACGACGCCCCCCCCTGGAGTTGCTTAAATAATTAGTTCAGACAAGTGCATATATATCCAATATAAAGAATAATTATTTTAATTGGAAAATAATGTATGACACAATTATACTTATACAGTGTTCATCGCCCGTTTGTGATTTAGTGCAGTGTGTAACTTTTCGCAACTCAACCTATACTGGTTACTTCGGGACGTGCCACATCCCCATGCTTCAGATCCGTATATTATGATTGGTTTGATCAATCTGTCAAATAATTTCAACAAGATATTCACTGAAGGAAATGCTGTTGCCCTGAATGCATTCAAAAGTGAGTACATAGTTTTCTGACATTTTTGAAAAAGAGCCTCTTGTGCTTTGGAAAACTTCCCATCATCTGAAAATTTTATTCCCAGATATGTATAATCTTTAACGTTCTCAATTTGACTACAATTTATATTGAATACTGGAGAGTTAGTGAGATACTTAGATCCGAAAACAACACATTTAGTTTTCTCCACGTTAAGTCTTAATTTGTTCTGATAAGTATATTCCTCAAGATTGTCAAGACATCTCTGTAAGCCCACCTGGCTTTCCGATACCAGAGCCAAATCGTCAGCAAAGAGCAAATGGTTTAATTTGTAATTTGGAAGAGTGATGGCTTCACAATTGTCGTCAAATATATTCTTAATATCCTCGATGAAAATTTTAAAGAGGTTTGGTGATAAAGTGTACCCTTGTAATACGCCTACTTTAGAGAGACATGGGGGCCCTAATCCAATGCTTGTTTTTGTAACATAGTAACTCGAATTATACATTGATCTAATGAGGTCAAAGATTTGTCCAGGTATGCCTAATTTTTCAATTTTGAGCATTAAAAGCGACCTATCAACAGAGTCAAACGCTTTTCTGAAATCGATACTGGAAACGTACAGAGGTTTTCTAGCAGTGTTGTATTTATCCACGAATGTTTTCAACACGAATGTTTTCAACACAAAAGCGCTATCTGTTGTGCTCTTTCCATCAAAAAAACCAAACTGATTATCACTTATTATTTCATTGTCAAATAAAAACTTATTAAGCCGTCTATTGATAATTTTGTTAAACAATTTTCCTACCGCTGAACTTACTGCAATAGCCCTATAATTATTTGGGTCATTTCGATCACCTTTCTTGTAAATTAAACTAAGCACTGATCTACTCCAATCATTCGGATAATACCCCGAAGAAAGTATGTGATTAAATAGTTTAAGTATTTCGTCCATTAATAGCGGACCTATTGTTTTTGATAAGTTCATTTGACACGTTATCCAGTCCTTTTGCCTTTCCGTTTTTCAACTCCCGGATTGCTGTGATAATTTCTTCCACGGTAAACGGGGAATTATTGATGCGATATTTTATAGCATTGGTGTTTTGGGGAACATAATCTTGTGTGTTCATGATTGAATCTGGAGAATAAAGCTTATTGAAAAAATCAACCGACTTGTCTGGATCTAAATCATTAAACTGCGTTTTATTTTGTTTCAATTTCCCTATAACATCCCAGTAACTTTTTGGATCAGCACACTCGATTTTCTCAAGTTCATTGTGCAAGTTTTGATAATACTGTTTCCGCTTAAACTTCACTTCCCTCTTGAATTTTTTTTTCAAAGTAAAATATTTCACCCTCAGACTGTCATTATACGGATTACTTCTCATATCACGAATAGCTCTGTCTAAGTCATTTTTAAGACATTTACATCCATTATCAAACCACATTCTTTTACGTTTATTTTTAATTTTATTATTTCGAATAAGCTTACATGCGTCTAAATTTATCGCTTCAATAACAGACATAAAATCATTCGTCGCAGACTCCACGCCATTATCATCATTTCCATAGAATTTCATTTTAAAAACTGTTATTTGCTTCTGAATTTCGGGACGTTTAACAGAGGAAATAGCCCTTTGTTTGCTTTCTTCTGTCCACTTAATTTTGAATCGCTGCTTAGAAAATTCATGTATTCGTTTCTTTTCGCCGATTTCCTTTGTGCCATAATTGAAATATGCTGCCAGTTGACAATGATTAGAATACTCACAGGGTAACTTAACACAAAAATAACTAACATCAGAAATATATCTGTCTGAGACGAGTATATAATCAACCACACTAGCTCCATTGTATTGGTAACTGGTAAAATGTCCTAGATTGTCACCAATGATACGACCGTTCAAAATTCGGATACCGGTTTTAATGCAAAATGATAGTAACTGGTTACCAAAAGAATTGACATTCGAGTCCATATTAACCTTTTCTCGTGATGTATCTATAATATAGCTATCCGGCAGTGGTATGTGTTTATCATTGTCCCCCGCAACGTGGTCCAGCTTACTTCCGGTTCTGGCATTCAAATTACCGCCTAAAATAACAAGATCTTCGCTCTGATATTCAATAAGAATCGTTTCAATTTCACCAAATATATTTTCATCTATTTCTCTTGAATCCCAGTAACTATAATTTATTGGAGGTAAGTAGCAAGACACAAACACTATTGATTTACCGTTCAACTTGAATAATTCGCCCTGAAACTCCACAAATATGGCTAACTCCCCAATCAATGGAATTTTTTTGACAAAGCGCTTATATTTCTGCAATGCCTCCATGCACGCGAATTCTTATTGTAAGCATATATTGGGAGTAGGTAAGTACGCTCCAAATCATGCAGTCAGAGCAGAGCTCGGTAGACATCCATGTTCCGTCGAAATATTATGCAGAATGGCTAACTATGGTACAAAATTATCAAATGTATCTAGAAACAAACTAATGGCATCAGCCGTCTCTGAACATGTGACGAGGAAAGCCAAATGCAACTCTTTATTCAGGACGATAAACGCATTTGGCTGTAAAAATATACAGGTTCCATTAAATAACCAAACATATAGTATCATTAGAAATCTCAAGTGTAAGCTCCAGGAAGAACATGTGAAAGAATTCAAGAGATCTATATTTGATTACTCTAAACGAGATGGCCATAAAAATAAACTCAGAACATATAGATTGTTTCAAAATGATTATGTCTTAGAGACTTACTTAATAAACACAACATCTTTAAAAGATAGGATCAGTTGTACAAAACTCCGTGTTAGTGATCACAAACTCGCCATTGAAAAAGGTAGACATCATCAGCCTATACTTAAGGAGGGGAAGAGACTTTTCCTTAAATGCAGGACAGGTTCTGATATAGAAAATGAGTATCATTTCATTATGGAATGTCCACACTATTGCGATCTCAGGGATGAACTTTTCCAAATTGTTGGTAGATATCACAGCTATTTTACAAGTGTGTCAAACGATCAGAAATTTTATCTTGTAATGAAAAATGATAACCCTGAAATAAGCAGCAAAATCAGCAACGTGGTCCGGCGCTTCTTTGATAAGCGCTCTGAATGAATATTATGCTTGCCATCACACAATAAAATACATATAGCTATACATGCCAAGTTCACATGTAATTGTTTATTAATTGTTTATTGTTTTATTATGAATTGTATTGTTAGCATACTGCCTTTATTGGTGTTTATGCAAATAAATCGTATCGTATCGTAATAGTTACATACTGGATCTATAAGACATCCAGCGAATACACACCCCACGAAAACCTGAAATGTGTTGTCCTATGAGATATCCCATCGCTATAGCTCAATTTGACACGGCCAGATTAGCCTTCATACAATATCCTAAAACAATAAAGCTTCTCAAATCATCGGCATAGTCAATAGAACTTTCACAAACTTGGACATCGAAACTTTCTAATCGCTCTACATAAGCATGGTCAGACCTATCATCGAATACTGTAACTCTGCATGGAGCCCACATCACAAATATCAAAGCATTGTGTTGAAGAAATACAATGAAAAGCAACGAAACTAGTTCGTCAAATCAAAACTCTATGCTGCCGAGACCGAATGATAAAACTCAATCTGATGTCTTTAAAATATCGAAGATTTAGAGGAGATCTAATCGACGTTTATAAACTGTTGAATGGTCATTACATTATCAATGCCTGTGACCTATTAGAAAGACATTCATCAGGAAAAGAACAAGAGGACATAATAAAAGCTACAGATGCCCATTCTTAACAAGGCCATGGTAAACCATTTCTTCACGCAGAGGGTGGTAAATAGCTGGAACTCTCTGCCAGACTTCGCCTTTGAGGCTCCAACACTCGATCAATTCAAAAATATACATAGACTCATTCTTCTAGTAGATAATGATGATGATGATTATGATGATGATATGATTGATATAACAAACCACTATTATGATGATCGTGTCGTTATTTGTTTAAAATACGTATCTAATACGTATCAATTGACATATTCTCTCATTAAGATCAACATATTTCGACCATTTTAGGTGACCTCCGCGAATTCGGGGACTTTCGCAAATTTACCTCCGCAAATAGAGGATCTACTGCAAACTGTCACACCGATCAGCACCTAATTAACGAACCGGTGGCTGTCTCGGCTGTCTCAGACTACACTCTTTAAAACAAGCATTTTACAAATTATATTTTTCATTTCTTCTATTTGGAATTGGCATAGCTTATCACAAAATAAAATCAACGACAATAAACGAAATTGAAAATCCAACTACACCTTTTACCGAATCGGGGTCCCAGTACAACTGATGTCAACGGCACCTATCCGAAGTCATGCATCTGATGTCAACGACGCCTATCGCATTAGAGTACGCATGTCATGTCACACCTGTATACAATTGCCCCCACACATTCTTAGCTGAAAATAAACGCGCTTTATTGATTTTCTATGTAAGTGCCCATTTAATATGTCTGGTGTCAACGGCACTTATTCCGTGACACTCCTTGTGTCATTGTGTATCTGTGTATCAATTGTCAACGACTGGATCGGGCGTGACACGGCGGATTATAATACAGACGGACCAACATCAAGTTATTAACGTCCGCTACACTATCTTACACAAATAAATATTTAATGTACTAATATTATATAAAGTCTAAACTGGTCTTCGAAAAGAAAACAAAACTGAACGAGTTTTGCCACATAACAAGATAGCTTGTTTTTAGTACACAATTCGTTGATTTTCTACTACAGAACTCGTGACTTCGAATTAATACATAACTCGTTGAATTTACTACATAACTCGTGAGCTGCCACATAACTCGGCGTAATTACAGCCCATGAGTCTAATGGCGTGGATCAAAGTTGTCAGAGCGGTGCCAGGGTCAGGGACCTTTACGCCATAATTTGCTCGACAGTTCAATAGTCGTTTCTTCTAGAATAGCTCATTTCGGATACTTCAAAAACCAGATATCGAACAGATTCGTTCTAAGGATATTTGGGCGTTCAAATTTCACAACCTCGTATATAATATAATGGTGATCGAAATCACTTAAACATCTATATCTTTTCAACAGTCATTTCGCCCAATTTGGGCGGTTGTATGATGGTGTTTTTCATCTGATGTGTGTGTCGGAATAATTGAGGTGGAGGATTTCTGTAAATGTTAGCCCAAACTACATTTCCAAGTAACGATGGTTTTGGTGTTTATTTTGAGGAATCATACCACATCAGATGAATTCAGCCCAAATATATTAACAGTTGTCATGTAAAACATTTGCACGTAGGTTAGCGTTATTTGGTATTTGCGGATGTAGTTTAACATGGGGAAAATAGACTACTACGCTTGAACGGGCATGTGCATTTGTCGTTTTTTAATGTATAGCAACTTGATAATCAATAACAGAGGCCTTCTCTGTCAAATACAGTCGCTTTATTTACGATATTAATTGGGGAACTTTCTAAATTAACGCACAAACGGATACCTGCTGCAAATTAGGTGACTGAACTCTGCCTTGCAGCTTGCTATAAAAGGTGCCGGAAACCGGCCCACTCGCCCCGGGGCCCACTCGCCCCAGTCGACCTGGGCCAGCTCGCGACACACTATAAAGTGTATGCCGAGGTCGAGGCCGGCTCGGAATAAAAAGTGTATACGGGGTGTTATATGGCGTTTGGTCCGTTGTTTCTCAATCAATATTATTGAAATATGTCCGGGCTGGGACATGGAATACAATAACGTTTGAATTGTTTTTAAATTCACAAATTTATTGATTTTATTCAACTTTTTCGTTCTGAAACACACTATAAAGTGTATGCGGCCGGCTCCAAAATAAAAGGTGTAAGCGACTTGATGTCGCATTATCTTCTTTGTTTATAAATGGACATGACTGAAATTTAGTACATATGTCCGGGTTATGACATGGAAAACATTAACGTTTGAATTGTTTTTAAATTCACAAATTTGTTGATTTTATTCAACTTTTCGTTCTTTCATTCTATAAAGTGTAAGCGGCCGGCTCCATTTAAAAGGGGTAAGCGGCCTATGTGCTTAGTGTTATAGTTAATCGGATTAACTAACTGGCGACTCTAAACTATTGTGTTTTGGGGTATTTGAGGTTTTTTGTGAAATAATAATTTAGAAAGTGAATACATTTATTTTAAATGATAACTTTATTTAATCATAATAAACACATAACATATAATAACAAACATGAGACATACATGATTTATAAACTGTTAACGAAAGATATCAAACTCAATACATGACAAAGATGACTCAATGAAGTTTATAAAGTGCACATAAAAATATTAAGGTAAGAATCTTTTCAAGGAAGCCGATAAAATTTAATTTTAATTAAATTTAAATTTAAAAGTGGCAATTATTAATTTACTGTTTTAAATATAAAAAATATTATTGAAATTATTATGTCAATTTTGTTAATTAATTAATAATTAACTTTTTTTAAATATAAACTGTATTATTCATATATATTGTTGTCACCGATTTAGGTTGTCTTTTGTCTATAAAAATAAAATATTCTGTCGATATATAGTTTCATCATTGTGCGGTCGAAACATCCACAGCAGTCTTACAAAAATCAACTTTTCTGGTTTTGCATTGTTTATGTATAGAATGCAGCAAAAAGGGAGATAACTTGCCAAATGTCATTAAAACATCGATAAATCTGGTGTATAGATCGAAACTGGGTACAAATTTCGGGATTGAAAAAAGACCACACAATGATGAAACTATATATCAATCAAATATACATGTCTCAAAGTTATCGGGGCGGAAATGCCCTTAACAACAATTTTTTCAATCCCATCATTTTATAGACAAAAGACAACCTAAATCGGTTGAACAAGGAGAGGCGTTAACAATTAAAGTGCAAGATAACTAGTTGTGACTGGTATGCAAAAATTAGGCATTTCGATTACACCCTTTTACGACCGGGTAGCATCATATCGCACGTTCCTAACTTGATTCTCACGTGCCACAAATGTACATTTTTATATTTCCACAGACAATATTGCTACTTGTGCTTACAAATATTTATTTAAATGGTCAAATGTCACAGTCAATATATGAGCTGCATTAGATCATCCTACAAATAGTCCTTGAAAGTCGAAATGTTTGACAGTTCCGCTTGTTTGCTATCTTAACTTGCACTTTAACTATCATAAGTAACCATGAAAAACCCCACACTCTTTTGTTAATGGTAGTCTTTTATATTTTTAAACTATAGATTAACTATATAGTTTACAATGTGCTAGAATTTATCCAAAATACGATAAATTGTATCTTGTTTTAGTGGAAATAAGTTACATGATAGCATGTTCCAGAAAATAACACAATATAACACAGTATAAACAGTATACACCTTATACACAATCATACACCTCTACCAGCCTGAGAACAAAAATTAGAATATCGGAATTGTCCGATATAAGAGAAGAATCGAACGCATTCTGAGAGGTGCCACCAGCACCGAACATGAAACTGTAAATTCTATGAATTCGGTAGGCCATATTGCCGATTTGCTTAGATTAATCGACTGGCGGATTTCAGCGTCGACTTGTTTAATAATCGAGTCGACGCCGATTAGTCAAATAATTGTTTCAACACTAGTCAGAAACCATATATGCCTTGTGTAACAACAGTGAACTACTTGAAAAAGATCCATTGAACTTGAGAAGGATTGGTTTTGCAATAAATAGGTACCGACAGTATGATTATTATTATTATGACAATAGTTGTCAGCAGCTTTTGAGATAAACTACATGTAGGTCACTGCGGATGGTCAATTGAGCTCTTCATCTGCATGGCAGGTGTTACACATGTGGTAATCAAAGAGTAATTACATGGAGTTATAACTGGATTTCCTTATAATCTTATATAGCCATCAACGTTTTCCGAGTTTTGATGAAAAACATGGGCGCCAATGACCATCTTCGATTTTATTCTTTCCATGATTCAATAATTTGGTATACCCTACTTGTCCAATCGTTAATAGACTTCATATGGATCTTCGGGATAACAACAAGATGGGAGTAGTGTAGTTTTTCCGAATTTCGTTAAAAAACATGCCACTGACACCGATTTTGGATGTTACTACTAGCATTACTAAACCCTTTAGCATATACTACAGTCCACTTCACTCATCCGATCATCACCAAACTTCATATTTATCTTGATATTGATCTATTAGATGAGAGCTATCAAATATTTTTTGAATTTCATAGGAAAAAATAGTCGCCAGCGGCCATATTGCATTTACGTTATATGTTATCGCGTCATGTCGATATCTAGTATTACTTAGAAATTTCAGCTTTCCAGATTCATAATTGCTCCATTGACTGTAACTCTTCGAATAGAGTGTCACTGAAACTTTATTTTGTCAGACTGCCTGTATTCACTGATTAGATATGGAAATAATCTGTAATAAGATGTAGCACTGTTTTATTGTATATTTACATGTAGTGCTGTTTTTTATGCAACAATACCACCCAGGCTTCTCAACGGTACGCAGGACCGGTACCGGTACCGCCGGTACTCGGGCATTTTTGCGGTACCGGTACTGGTGTGCAGTACCGCCGGTACTCGGTACTGTGGTTGCATATATGCACATTCGTAGATCAGCAGGCTGTTTGGCAAAATACAGTAGTATCAAGTTTCGCTCTTTAAACTACACGCGATGTACATCGATCGTGATTGTATTCATGGCGCGAGAGGTCGGTCTCGGAAGGGTGGGTCCTGGTTTTTAAGTGTCTATTATAACTCTTCAATGGTTAAATTCCAAATTTTTTGAAAGCACGACATTGTGATATTGTTTTAATCTTGTGATTGGGACTTGGGATTGCAACTTATGTTTTTGCCTTTATTATTGCTATATAGTTGTGGCAATTATACACTAAACCCAGTTACAATTTCTTATCATTTATTCACAAACAACCCCACCCACAAGTATGGCCCCACACGTTTTGCTTAATCACATACACACGTACCCGTTCACATGTCGTATCAGTTTGCAAATTAGGTCGAACATTTTGAATTTAAATGGGACTCATGGAACCTTCAGTTATAGAATCAAATCGGGAACGAATATCCACGAACCGTGCACAATGTAATTTGCTGAATAGACATGATAGTTCATATTTGATATAGGAACTCGTGGAGAGAAATTGTTGCCTAACTTGACTCATCATTGTTTAGATTTACAATGGCCGACCGGCGACTTTGCAAATACATTTATTCTGATTGAATATTGTGAAGTGAAAACCACCGATGTGTGTCGCGTTACGGGACACTTTCTATCAGTTGATCTTGAATTTTACTATTTTTATGGCTAAATAATTTGGTTTATCCCACAGATGACATCCCTTGTCCGATCGTCACCAGATTCCACAATGACCAGGATAAGAGTAATCTAATTTTTCCGAATTTCGTTAAAAAACATGACCACAGGCAGCAATTTTGTATCTTACTCTTTGCATGACTGAATTCTTTAGCACCTGTACAGACCACATCCCTCATCTGACAGTCACCAAACTTCATATTGATCTTCAGGGTGACCACTAGATGGGAGCTATCGAATGCTTTGAATTTCTTTGGAAAACATTGTCGCCAGCAGTCATCTTCTATTTTGGTTTTTATATACATGTATATCTCTTCATGCGGATAGCCATTATTACTTATAGGTAGTTCAACTTTCCGCATTCCTGTCATCATTTGAATTATAAAAAATTACCTGATACATGTAGTCCAATGAAAATAACAAGCGTCCATAAATTAAATTTACCTATGATCCTATTATTCCTCACAATCACATGCACCCTTCAAAATTTTGTTTCGTCGTATCTATTTTTAATGACCCCTATGGTAATATTGATATAGATACATTTGTCAAACATTTCTTTGTACAATATACAGGTATATAGTTTGTAACTAAATATAGAAATATATAATACTAGCCGATGAGCCCGACGTTGTCCGGGCTATTCAAAAACCAAATTTCAAGTCGATAGCTCCACCCGTTTCCGAGATCTGGTCTGCGCATGCGCCAAACTGGCGTCGCACGGACTCGGCGACCCGATAAAATTCGTATCCGGGGCAAGATACATTCACATACCAAACTCCACCCGTTTCCGAGATCTGGTCTGATTTGCGGATACCTCGGCCGGTGATGAGTTAACGCGACATCGGCCGGTTTAGAGTTAAACGCGATCACGTCACGATCTCTTGACGGCGTAACAGATTCACGGAATGTTTTTCGATGACCGAAGCATGGTCCTGCGTTCTTCCCGATAATTAAGGTAGAAACTTTAAACGGACACAGGCGTGTGATATATCGTTGGAAAGAGGAAGCTCCACAGATTCTAACCATTATATGACTGGAAATTTATTATTCGCGCTATATCGAATCGATTTGTGAGCACCGAACTGATATATATTAGCGCAAAACGGCGTAAAAACAGATTTGACCTCGGCACGTGAAAAGTTGATCTCGGATCTGAAATCTGATGAGCTGATATTGACCGCCTGGTCAAACTACACACACGTACCAAGTTTCGTCTCGATCGCGCCACCCGTTTCCGAGATCTGGTCTGCGCATGCGCGAAGCTGGCGTCGCACGGGCTCGGCGACCAGATAAAATTCGTATCCGGGGCAAGATACATTCACATAGCAAATTTCAAGTCGATAGCTCCACCCGTTTCCGATATCTCGTCTGCGCATGCGCTGCACGGGCGTCGCACGGGCTCGCCAATACGACAACGACGACCGCCTGGTCAAACTACACACACGTACCAAGTTTCGTCCCGATCGGTCGAGAATCGTAGATTTGTATTAATGACAAACAGACAGAAAGACAGACAGACAGGCAGAGGTCTTCAAAATATATATGAGACTAGCCGATGAGCCCGACGTTGTCCAGGCTATTCAAAAACCGACGAAATTTGTATCCGGGGCAAGATACATTCACATAGCAAATTTCAAGTCGATAGCTCCGCCCGTTTCCGAGATCTCGTCTGCGCATGCGCGAAGCTGACGTCGCACGGGCTCGGTGACCCGATAAAATTCTTATCCGGGGCAAGATACATTCACATACCAAATTTCAAGTCGATAGCTCCACCCGTTTCCGAGATCTCGTCTGCGCATGCGCGAAGCTGACGTCGCACGAGCTCGGTGACCCGATAAAATTCGTATCCGGGGCAAGATACATTCACATACCAAATTTCAAGTCGATAGCTCCACCCATTTCCGAGATCTCGTCTGCGCATGCGCGAAGCGGTCGCCGCACGGGCTCGCCAATACGACAACGTTCACCGCCTGGTCAAACTACACTCACGTACCAAGTTTCGTCCCGATCGGTCGAGAATCGTAGATTTGTATTAATGACAGACAGACAGACAGACAGACAAACAAACAAACAGAGGTCTTCAAAATATATATGAGACTAGCCGATGAGCCCGACGTTGTCCGGGCTATTAACCTCTTCGCTGCTAAATGACGTTATGACGTCGTGTGCTGGGCTGTTGACGTTATTGCCATTTTCCAATGGGAAACTATAACGGGAATACCACAAGAACTATAAAACTGACTCAGTTGAAAGGCTATTATCGTTCAAAATCGTGGAACATCATACACTGTTAGAAACTTGGAGATACAGTTATTCCGATGCACCCATCTCTGAGTTCCAGATATGTATAATGGCCTACTTCTAGTGTGCTGAAGTAGGTCCGTAGTACCTACGGACCATATAGCACACGGCGTGCACTTTTACGTCCGTAAAAGTTACGGACGTCATAGCAGCGAAGAGGTTAAAAAACCAAATTCAAGTCGATAGCTCTACCCAGTCCGACGTTGTCCGGCTATTCAAAAACCAAATTTCAAGTCGATAGCTCTACCCGTTTTCGAGATCTGGTCTGCGCATGCGCGAAGCTGGCGTCGCACGGGCTCGGCGACCCGATAAAATTCGTATCCGGGGCAAGATACATTCACATACCAAATTTCAAGTCAATAGATCCACCCGTTTCCGAGATCTCGTCTGCGCATGCGCGAAGCTGGAGTCGCACGGGCTCGGCGACCCGATAAAATTCGTATCCGGGGCAAGATACATTCACATACCAAATTTCAAGTCGATAGCTCCACCCGTTTCCGAGATCTCGTCTGCGCATGCGCGAAGCGGGCCCCCCACGGGCTCGCCAATACGACAACGTCCACCGCCTGGTCAAACTACACACACGTACCAAGTTTCGTCCCGATCGGTCGAGAATCGTAGATTTGTATAAATGACAAACATACAGACAAACAAACATACAGACAGAGGTCTTCAAAATATATATGAGATAGCCGATGAGCCCGACGTTATCCGGGCTATTCAAAACCCAAATTTCAAGTCGATAGCTCCACCCGTTTCCGAGATCTGGTCTGAAAACCAAATTTAAAGTCGATAGCTCTACCCGTTTCCGAGATCTGGTCTGCGCATGCGCGAAGCTGGCGTCGTACGGGCTCGGCGACCCGATAAAATTCGTATCCGGGGCAAGATACATTCACATTCAAGTCGATAGCTCCACCCGTTTCCGAGATCTGGTCTGCGCATGCGCGAAGCTTGCGTCGCACGGACTCGGCGACCAGATAAAATTCGTATCCGGGGCAAGATACATTCACATAGCAAATTTCAAGTCGATAGCTCCACCCGTTTCCGAGATCTCGTCTGCGCATGCGCTGCACGGGCGTCGCACGGACTCGCCAATACGACAACGACCACCGCCTGGTCAAACTACACACACGTACCAAGTTTCGTCCCGATCGGTCGAGAACCGTAGATTTGTATTAATGACAAACAGACAGACAGACAAACAGACAGACAGACAGACAGACAGACAGAGGTCTTCAAAATATATATGAGATAAGCAATGCACACTCATACCCAGTCCGTGTCTCCATAACGCTGATATATCATGGTGGAAAATTATTCAAACGAATCCGTTAGTCAATGCATGGTTGTGGATCATCTGAAGTACTGCTGCTCCATGGTAGCTAGTTTGGCAAACGTTAATAATTGCTCAATAATATCGCAAGTTAAAGATTAACCGTTTTCGCGAGATGCGAAGTGATCGGGAACACCCTGTAAATAACATGCAAAGTTACATCGTGATCGTGGTGAAGACCGACATGGAGTAATTTAGGACTACTATTTTAAATATTGAATTGAGATATCACAAACATGTATTCAGGGTTTCATGCTTTTAAGAAACCTGTTTCGTTTTAAATTTATATTCTAATATTTAGCATGCTTTGAACGAGAAGTGAGTTCAAGTGACACATGAAAAATCTCGCTTGTTTGATATATAATTTTCTATCTGTTTACATTTAAATATATCATATTAACATAATATATATGAGTAACATAACGGTATATCGACAAATATCTTGCAAATGAATAAGGTATTCGACCTTCAGCATTCTGTTTCTGAATGTATAAACACCAATGGTATGCATATATACTGCTAACAATCATTGTCCTTTGATAATAATTTACAAGATATATGTAATTTCTATAGAAAATTGTATTTTTTTTTATCTCTCTCTACAATTGTCATGTAGTGAGAATAAAAACTGAGAAATACCCACAACTATATTCTCACTTTTCTCAGTTAAAGAAGAAGATATATTATTTTCTACAGAAAACAGGGGGGGGATTTTCCGACACGTATGCTGGGGTGGTGGGTGTCAACATAAGCCCGAAGCAATTTTTTCCGTGACAAATTTTTTTTTTTTTCCTTCACACCTTTTATTGGATTTGTACTACTTTGTACTGGTTTGTAACACTAAGAAATCAATAATAAGGAACTGCAGCAACACTAAACACGCTAGGGCCATTGGATGTTGGTTTGTGCCTCTTTATGACAAGGGAAAGTATTCTTAATGCAGCTGAATCACCCATGCAGTATTCTATGTAATTAACATCAAATAAGGATAACTTTAAAGAAATAAATTTAATGCCAAATCTGGTCAAACATGGACATTAAACACTGATGTATACACTGATGTATAAAGAAAAAAACATGTAACATACCTAGACTTGTGAGTGGATAACACAATTATCTCATATGTGACAACAGAGATGTCATGCACATCCCTCCCACTGGCATCACCACCACAGAATATACATGATACACAGTTAACATTTAGTCAGCGGAATACTTGCTGTCTAGCTCACTAGCACCTATCGTTATAGTCGGGCAGCTAGGTACACCCCCTATGGACCCCCCACAGGACTCTTCCGGACCGATTTTGTTATGTACCTGGACACCTCTAGAGTAGAATTCCGGATGTTAACAAGAAAACAACCTGGCCGCATATGACGTGATCCAAGATGGCGCCCATGAGCGTCGGAAAATTCGCGATTTTACCCTATGTCTATTTATATGACGATTGTGGAAAAACTAATTGAGATATGACATTGCAATGAATTGCTTTTTGTTCCTTATATATTTCTACGTCAACTGATATCAAATTTGAAAATCAAAATCCAAGATGGCCGCCAGAATATGACACAGAATTTGAAAAATTCGATTTTTTTTCAAATTTTTTTCAGAAAAAACACAAAACCAATCATAATATGTCATAAATATTTGAACATTATGACGTTTATATGACCGCAAGTAATCATTCAATATCATCTGACAAAAACATCTGTAATCGACAACTCAGGGAGAAAGCAAAATGGCCGCCAGTGCGATCATCCGCAACAGTCGGTACATTTCGCGATATTACCCTATGTATATTTATATAACAATTGTGGAAAAACCAATTGAGTTATGACATTGCAATGAATTGAATTCGGTTTCTCATATATTTCTACGTTAACTGATGTCAAATTTGTAAATCAAAATCCAAGATGGCCACCAGAATATGGCTCATAATTTGAGAAATTCGATTTTTTTTTAAACAATTTTTTCAGAAAAATACACAAAACCAATCATAATATGTCACAAATATTTGAACATTATGACGTTTATATGACTGCAACTAATCCTTCAATATCATCTGACAAAACAATCTGCAATTTATTTACCGCCGCACATGCCATCGTTTCTGTGGTCTGATCAGGAAGGGGAATACACTCCACCCACTTAGTAAACTGATCCGTGATCACCAGAATGTATTTGTCATCATGTTCACTAAGTGGTAATGGTCCCAGGAAATGCAGGTACACTCTTTCCATTGGATTACCCACATGGATGGTTTGCATTTCCCATTTGGCATGCCTCGATGGTTTCTTCCCTTGATTGCATTGGGGGCAGACCCCTATGAATGATTCAATGTCTTGGGTAATTCCATGCATAGAAGTACTTTTTGGCCCTAGCTTTGGTACGCACCACTCCCTGATGACCAGAAGCGGGTATATCATATAGCCAAGATCTCAGCCGCAAATTGGCTGGGAATGACTAAAACCTGCTCCCAATTTCTATTTTATCTTATACAGTAATTCATTTACTATCACAAATCTCTGACGATTAATCCAGATATATTTAGTGGCCTTAATGGAGATGAATAATTCACCCTCTGTTGGTTCTTGACCGGATTCTATCCACGCAATGACTGGGGATAGATCCGGTTCCTTACGTTGTTTCTCAAGTTCAACTAGGGTGCATATACCCGCCAAGGTTAGGTCGGGATGGATCTGAGCTTGCAACTTGTCTCATATTAACCTTTGTCTTATATATGTGGTGGTAATGCAAGTCCAATTTTGAGTGCATCCATCCAGTGTCTGGGCAGACACAGACAACACATGGCTCGTAATCCGACCAGTCGCCTCCTGGGTCCCAAGGCAGTCCTTGGAATCCATCTTGCCAGCATTCCTCACCTGAGTAATTAGCAGAGGTTACCATTGAGACAGCTGGAGTCACTTGGCCATTCTAAGTTACAAACTCCCATAACCCCTGGGCTAAAGCCACAATGTTATCAACTTCCTCTTCAAATCTAGCCAAGTTTCGCTGGAGACGCTGACAGTATTTTCAGCCCTTGCATGGCAACTTCACAAGGTCACAGCCCGCGGTATACTGCTGGCAAGTGACATACATTTGTATTCTGGGGAGGGCGTCACCCATCAACCATTTGAGGCTGCTATGATCCGCCCTTAAAAGGGCTTGCCCAAAATGTAGTGACGGAATTACCGGTTAAAACTTATGACAGCCAGGAGTTCTTTCCGGGTTGTGCAATACTGGCTTTGCTTGTGGGTAAAGATAAAGCTACCATGAGCAATCACTCGTCCTTCATCCCCTATGATCTGCAAGAGCTCCGCCTCGACGGCCCACCCACTAGCATCGCAATCCAGGACAAAGGAGTCTTCACTATTGGGTAGTGCCAAGACTGGAGGAGACACCAGAGAGGCATTGTGTGTATCAAAGGCCTCCTGCTGTTCTTCCCCATGCATATGAATGGCTGTTTTCCCGTGAGGGCTTATAATGGTCTAGCCAACGCGACATAACTTTTGACAAAAGCCCGATGGTAGATCACCAGGCCACAACAGCTTTCTACTTCCTTGGTACTTGATGGGCTTGGCCAGTTTTTAACTGTTTCTAGGGACTCGTCATTCAGTTTTAAACCCATCCTGACCGACTATTCTTACTAGAAAACTTTTGTGCAGGTTATATTTACGGAATCTCTGTAGTACTTCCTGGAGATGCTGGAGGTGATTAGATACTGAAAAACCTCCAATAACTACGTTGTCGAGATAGCACAATGCTAATTACCAGTTCAGGCCTTGGAAACCCGGGTTTATTACCCTCGACCAAGTATAAGGGCTTCCCGATAGCCCAAAGGCCATTTTGACAAATTCCCAGCTTCCGTGTTTTGTACTGAATGCCGTCTTTCAGCAGTCCTCATCTTTGACCAAGACTTGATGGTAGGCATATACCGGGCATGGTAATAAGACACCTTATGGACTTGGATTTCATATAGAGCGAAGAACGTTGACACGGTGAGAACTTTGATGCTAATATAGATGGTTGGTAAAGGTGAACTAATTGGCACCGAGTCATCAAAATGTGACTTATCCAAAATGCCACCACGTAAGATGTCGCTGACGCCTCACATAAAACGGGTGAACTCCCGTGTTGGTCATTTGAATAAGTACACTATTCTGTCACCATTGGAAAATGGACGGACCGATGACGAAGGGATTTTAGAGACACTGTGGTCCGAATGTGGCATTCTTCCATCAACACTCCAAGATTTGCTTGTCGAAGGAAACATTGAAAGCTCTGACGATGAAGATGTTGAATTCGATGATATCAGGATTAATAAATACGAGTTGTGCCCGTCTTGTTTACCATTGGCTACTCGTGGAGTCTGTTCATGATGAATAATGTTGAGGTTGGAGCTACTTGTTGTAACGTGTACATACAAATTGTCACACATTCGTGACATGATTTAGTTTCAATGGCCCTGGTGCCTGATTCCTCCTCGTTGGTGTGGGTAGATAGGAGGGTTTATACTCTCTGAACAGAATACATAGCACAATACGTGGAATTGTATAAGGAACACAACGCAATTTACCTCAATTTAATATCTCATATAGTTTTTTCCCAATCATGTAACTATAAACCTAGGGATAATTTGCGAAAATTGTTCACTCTCCAGTGGCCATTTTGGATTAAGTCATGTGCGTCTAAGACGATTCTTGTTAACATTCAAAGTTCTACTTTAGTTGTGTCCAGGTACATACAAAAATAAGTCATGAGAACTCTCGGGTTCCATACCAGGTAAACCACGCTACCAGACTATATAATTATAAACAAAAATACGTTAAAAAACAGACATGATCTCTAAATTAAGGCATATCATAGCGGCAATTTTGGGTCTTTACTGGCATCATTGACACCAGAAAAAGTAAGAGGAATGCACCACATGTAATTAAATACAGCGAATGGCTTACCCACAATCTTCATATAACTGGACATAGGGTAATATCGCGAAATGTACCGACTGTTGCGGGTGATCGCAATCTTGTCGATTGCAGATTGTTTTGTCAGATAATATTGAACGATTAGTTGCAGTCATATTAACGTCATAATGTTTAAATATTTGTGACATATTATGGTTGGTTTTGTGTTTTTGTCTTAAAACATTGTTGAAAAAAATCGAATTTCTAAATTATGAGCCATATTCTGGCGGCCATCTGGGATTTTGATTTACAAATTTGACATCAGTTAACGTATAAATATATAAGGAACCGAATGCAATTCATTGCAATGTCATAACTCAATTGGTTTTTCCACAATTGTTATATAAATAGACATAGGGCAATATCGCGAAATGTACCGACTGCTGCGGATGATCGCACTAGCGGCCATTTTGCTTTCTCCCTGAGTTGTCGATTACAGATTTTTTTGTCAGATGATATTGAATGATTACTTGCGGTCATATAAACATCATAATGTTCAAATATTTGTGACATATTATGATTGGTTTTGTGTTTTTTCTGAATTTTTTTTTTTTTAAATCGAAGTTTTCAAATTCTGTGTCATATTCTGGTGGCCATCTTGGATTTGGATTTTCAAATTTGATATCAGTTGACGTAGAAATATATAAGGAACAAAATGCAATTCATTGCAATGTCATATCTCAATTAGTTTTTCCACAATCATCATATAAATAGACATAGGGTAAAATCGCGAAATTTTCCGACCCTCATGGGCGCCATCTTGGATTACGTCATTTGCGGCCAGGTTGTTTTCTTGTTAACATCCGGAATTCTACTCTAGAGGTGTCCAGGTACATAAAAAAATCGGTCCGGAAGAGTCCTGTGGGGGTCCATAGGGGGTGTACCGAGCTGCCCGACTATTATTCCAATTTCAACTGACCAATTTCATTTCTTATATATAGTTAAATCGAACATATAGCCTATATTGTATAATGTATTTTTAAACCTGCGGGTTCTGATGGTAGGACGCGTGCATGTATGGGAGGCCAAATTCACATTTAATAATGAATTGCGCTTAAGCGCAATTGATTGCAATTAAGCGCAATCAGAATACCACATATTGTGCTTAAGCACAAATAGGGCATTTACGCTTAAGCGTAATTGTGACTCTACTATCTAACCTACCCATAAACTATTGGCATGACCTGGTGTATCACCTAGCAACACAAGAGGAGCTAATTTAATCTGCTTTAATTTGCCTGAGTACTCAACAGTCAACTGTGAGCATGTGTTCAACAATGATGCACAAATCTATAGTATTTCCATGGTCATATATAGTGTGAATATGGTGTTTCTAGGGACAAAATCCACTGCAGTCAAGACTATACTGCTAGAGACCAGTCCTGTTGTTCATTACTAGATTCACTAAATCTCAATGTAGGAGGTTTGGTCCTGGTTTTCTCTGTATGTTTGTGTTGTGCGTTCCACAAGGGGGTGGGTGTCAAAACATGGCCGGAAAAAACTCTATGAAATGGAAAAACATTTGGGGTAGGGGGTGGGTGGGTCCAAAAAGTGGTCATCGGCAAAAAAGTAGCATACGTGTCTGGAATTTTTTTTCGACCCCCCCCCCCCCCCCCCCCCCTGCAGAAAAAATAGGTTAAATATCTATATACAACAAGTCATACTATACATGTATCACACTTCCTTTTGACAGTATATTGTTCGTCGATTAACCGCAGTATCTAACCATGCTCACATCACCAGAAACGGTGACACCATCCATGGAGATAACTGAATGGTATACATGAGCATCATAGAACCTGCATCTGAATTTAATATATCAGGCGTGTAGCTATAATATACCGCATGCATATTTGTTAGCAAACGGTCGGGATCATTCGAGGGTTTATGGCATTCGGCCCAAATGCACATAACGCACAACCACGCACTGTTTTTCTTCTTTACTGCCCTACGCTAAACATAGATTTATTTCCACCCAACTACAATATACACCTAATGTCGCGCCCACATACTACTATAATGATAAACAATTTATAATTAATGAACACATATATTGTGTGGGCTTCGCTTGGTACATGGAGACTACAAAAAAGCTCACACTTACTGTCGTTCTTTTTCCAACCGAATACATATATCTATACATATATATATATATATATAATTATATGCAAAAGGAACAGATTGAAATTTATTTACTATGTATACATGTATCAAACATTTGTAAATTAACATGTAATTAATTGTGTTGGAGAATAAACTATATGTTTAAACTAAAATATCCACACGCACACCCATGACCATCCAGCTATACAGGTATATATGCATAATAAAAATTAAACACTTCAACAATGATTACCATTCAGTTATTCCATATACACGTATATACATTACCCAGATTACCCACTCCCTATTTATCCATACACCCCACCCATGACCATTCATTGCAATGTCATATCTCAATTAGTTTTTCCACAATCATCATATAAATAGACATAGGGTAAAATCGCGAAATTTTCCGACCCTCATGGGCGCCATCTTGGATTATATATGTTTAAACTAAAATATCCACACGCACACCCATGACCATCCAGCTATACAGGTATATATGCATAATAAAAATTATACACTTCAACAATGATTACCATTCAGTTATTCCATATACACGTATATACATTACCCAGATTACACACTCCCTATTTATCCATACACCCCACCCATGACCATTCGGCCAACACATGTATACATATACACCCACACCACCCATCCACCCAAACTTACATATACACCTCATTCATGACAATTCGGCCACTCACTGTATACACATACACCCACACATAATCATACAGCCATTCCATGTATACATATACACACAACAATGGCAATACAGCCACGACAAATATACATAAACATTCCAGCCATTACAACAAGAGCACTCCTTGCATACCCATACCCCTCGCCAGTGACCACCCAGCTATACTTCAGGTATGCATACACGTATACACTTCAACCATGAGCGTAGAACCATTGCATGTACACCTTTACACATTACTCATAACCATACAACCACTCCATATTTATCCATACACCCACCACGAACCATAGACGGACGACACATGTATATACATATACACAGCCAACAAGGGTCTACCTGGAAGGGGCTATGAATGGCATATCGCACTGCTCCAATGGTCAGTTAACATGAACAATACAAAATAAAGTCACAATTCTCAACCTCCCTGCAACAGAAATTTATCTTAACGATATTAGGAATTAACTCAATAAGGTCGTCAATTCTGTAAAAAAAATGTCTTGGTCTATGTTTTGAACACGCTACAATGAGTGAAATTAGCTGTGAAATGCGATAATATGGTAACGAGCACGGCGCTATGCAAATAGTGTTTTAATGCAAGCACCTACAAAATAATGGTAACCTAATGCGTTTAATCACCGAATATTGAAGACACATCATATATATTGAAGATATGTTATGTCGGTATTTTAGTTTGGGTAAAACCGGACTCAACCATTATCTTCTTCGTATACAAAGTTACCTATGTGTCCATTTGGCGCCAACTAGATCGTCCCCAGTTATTTGCTATAGAACACAGACAGACATTCTCAAATAGTTTGCTATATAGAACAAGATATAATCCAATCAATATGTGGTTCTGCCTAGAAAACTACAATTCTAGGAGCATGATATGTCCCAGGTTGAGGTCATAAAAATATAACATCGGTCACAAAAACCGGACACAAAGCAATCGCAGGCGCTAATTGCATTAATCGAATTGGGAAATCGGCAACGGAATATAACGTGCAACTGTCCGGAAAAGCAAATTTTACGCGACCGCTAATTAAAGAAACTTTTTTGCGTTCATGGATGGCGAATTCAACCGCCGCGAATGGGTTAATATAGTCACTTCTGTTATAGTTAGCAACTTGCCCGATTGGCGTTGGATGCAGAGGGGTATTCGCTGCATGATATAATGTTCCCTGTCCTTGGTCAGACAGTTAGGAGAGGTGCGGTCGGTGCCTTTTTGTATTTTGCGTACCTGGCGGAATCGACCGCAAGTTAGGGGTTAACAGTGCCGTTTCCGCTTGAGATATCAACTTGGGGATTGGAACTTTGGTACATACAGGTCTATTCTGCACGATAGTACATGCCACATCTCGCTCTGTCCGCTGGTGGCGGTCGGCGGGTGTTATTTCTGTGTTTTTGCGTACATGAATAGCGAATTCGACCGCAGCGTATGGGTTAATATATTCACTTCCGGTATAGCTAGCGCAACTTGTCAGATCAGCCATGGATGCAGAGGGTTATTCGTTGCGTGATTGATTCTCTTTCCGTGGTCAGACATTTAGGAGAGGTGCGGTCGGTGCCTTTTTTATTTTTGCGTATCTCGCGGAATCGGCCGCAAGTTAGGGGTTAACAGTTGCGTTTCCGCTTGAGACATCGACTTGGGGATTGGAACTTTGAAACACACAAGTCAATTCAGCACGATAGTGTCAAAACCATCTCGATCGGACCCATCGGGACGGTGCGGTCGGGTACGCTCGGGTGCGGTCGGGTTTTAGTACGACCGCGAGCATCTAACCGTATATAGAAGGGTGTGCATGCACCAGTGCATAGAGCGACTCGCTGCGACTGTTTATCCATTACTCTCTTGAAATCTATTATAATGCACAATGAAATATGCTCTTCTTTCGCAGACTGAAGCCCGATCATGTTAGCATTCAGCTCATATGGAGTATATGTCGAATCGAAACCGTACTCCACCATGCATGCACGAGTATAAAAGTGGCTAACATTCTAAAAAAAAACAGAACATATATGTAGACTAATGATTATGGCGCGTCCACATGTAGCTGCAAGAAAATATCTGCAAGAAAATATCAGGTACAATCGTACACTAATATTTTCTTGCTGCAAAGATTACGCCCGTGAGAACGCGGCGGTTTATATGACGTTGATTGAGCTCAATTAGAACAGTGTCAGTCGTGCTCGGTCAAGTGAATTGCGTCCGGTAAACAACCTATATACCACGTTAATAATACGGCAACCCATTGCATTCACGAGAAAGTAAACAACCAGCTCTTTAAAAACACTTCTTCGAATATTTCCGTTATTTCGTCAAAAACTCTTCTTCAAATATGTCCGTTATTTCGTCAAAAACACTTCTTCTCATACAAATCGCCGTTATTTAGTAAATTAACATTCTTTATAGAGTTACTGCGCTTCATATTAAATATGAAGCTAACATGCAGGATTAGCTATACATGTCGTCATTTAGTGGACAATCCCAACCTCGCGTGCCACGTGTGGTCGGATTGTCCATTAATTAACGAACATTTTAGGTACGGATTGTCCGTTTATAAATGGCCAATCCTTGAAGAATTGCCTGCAATTATAGAACAGTGTCAGTCGTTCTGGGTCAAGTGAATTACGTCCGGTAAACAACCTATATAGTCCATATTGGCAATTCATAACTTTATGAAATGTCCAAATATTAACATATATTACCGAAGTCGGGTGGGATGAGACACCCACCGACCTGTAGTAATGTTTC
The DNA here is from genome assembly GCA_032622095.1 of Siphonodentalium dalli. Classification (NCBI taxonomy): domain Eukaryota; kingdom Metazoa; phylum Mollusca; class Scaphopoda; order Gadilida; family Siphonodentaliidae; genus Siphonodentalium; species Siphonodentalium dalli. The sequence continues at coordinate 150,712,211 of CP136063.1, forward strand.
TGATCTCATGCATAAATACCTTCTATATACTGAGAAAGTGGTCACGTTATTTGGAATTAGGCCTATGTTATAATTTCATAGTATATGCATGCATATGTGGGGTGACAAACGTTATCATGGTTTTGTGGCAAATCGGATAACACCACCCCATGGAGACCCCATATGAAGTTTTCTAGAGTGGTGGACTGTGCTTGGTTCGTGGGTCTGTGGTGTAAATTACGTTACCAAACATTCAGAGGTGCGTGTGGGGACGTGGACCCCCGCCATGTATGGTCAAAGTTTTCACCAGTTGGAAACAATATTAGTTGGAAATGTCACACCAATAATGGGTTGAAACTGTTCTGGTGGTATGATTTTTCAACCAGTAATGTATGTGGAATTTGTGGTTTTAGACCAACATTTGCATTTCTTCCTACTTTTGGTCAAAATATTGGTTTGGAATTTCTGCTAGGTCCCTCCCTCCCCGGTGTCTAGTCAAAATTCAAGGCATGTGAGGTACCAAGTGGGAAATTCAAAGGCGATGGGAGGGGTGCAAATTGAATTATAATATATAATAATGATCTTGGGAGTTTTGCCCGGTTCAAGAGGGGTGCAGTTGGAAATTCCACATGGACATCCTCCGTCAACGGAAGCCCTCAAAAGATATACATCTCTATACACACATATCCATATAATATTTCCGCGATCATGTCAAACAATCTAAAATGGAATTACGAAGTCAATTGTTGAAACAGGAGATAATATTGATGGATCAAAACTCGAGTGCGTGAACGGTTACCAGCGTATCCCTCAGAGATTATTTAACGGATATATACCGATGACCACCAATCAAGTTGAACACTGGATATCACCAGAGGCGATAACATACGACTGCACTGCCTCAATCGAATATTTTCCTGTATTATTTTTCCACTGGTCAAGTAAGTCACATGGGGCATACTTGATATTTTCTTGTCCATCATGTGGACGCGCCATAACTGTGTCAGCATTGCCAACGAGTTTGCTCGGAAAATCATTTTGTGTAATATGTGTATATCAAGCAGCCAGTAAATCTGCTTGAGGAGGATCTAAGCTTGGTTACAGTTTGTTATCGATCGTGCTCCAAAGGAAAATTTACACTCGGAGCGCCGATGCGTCGAAGATAGAATTCTCTGGGCGTTACTGCTTCTCGGAAGTACAATGTGAGTGAGTGGCGTAATGCCACTGATGGAAATTCCGGGTGGTATTGTGAGTGAGTGCCTTCAAAACTCTAATCAGCTGGAACGGCCAGTACTTTCGCATCTAAAAGTTTACTCGTAAACCGGTGAGCTTGCCGTCAGAAGCTGCTGCTACTACAATTGTCACGAAGTTATAAATTACAAATTAAAACACGTGAGCTTTTCAAAATGGAACTGATATTGCCATTCATGGCTCTATTATCAACACTAAATATCAAAGGAATATTTGCAGCGTCTAATTTTCTTCATTTCCGGAGAATTGCCGACACAAGATTAGTGTGTATGATCGGACCAAATGTGTTCTACAAGACAAGGGTTGTATCCGGATATTCTGAATGTGCATATCAGTGCGGAGCTGACAATGGATGCTCGTGGTTTTCATTCTGCGAATCAGACAATGTATGCCACTTGAATGATGTTAGCCTGGGTGATTGCAATCTTGTTTCGCATCGTCCACCAATGGAGTGCGGGACATTTGCGGTGGATGGTGAGAAAATACATTTATTATATTAGCATACATGTATTAATACTTTAACATTGTATTTGTAAGATTGGCGAAAGCTGCACAATGACCTGAATATATGGTCTCCGTCGATGGTGTCCACGTTGGAATTTCCGACTGCATTTGCTTCAATACACGTAAGACCGTAATTTCCAAGTCAAGGAAATTTCATTTGGAATGTTCTAACTGGTACATACTGTATATCATGCGTTCCAGCTGTTGGACACCACCTATATATCGTTGAGATTGACATTTGCGTAAAACTTGGCCCAAAGTAGGAAATTATTGGACTTTTAGCCTACAACAAATGTCACGCTAAGTCTTGGTTGAAAAATCAAACAATCAGACCAAAATTCAACTGAATATGGGTCTGAAATTTCCATCTGTTGAAACTTTTGGCCAAAGTTGGGGTGTCTCTGTCACCACGTCCGTGAGTCTGTTGTTAGCGCATGTGCGTGGCGTGAGAGGTCGTGTAATTTACAGTCTTCGTATTTACATTCGCAAAGTAGGCCTATATCCACTATTGTTTGCTCATTAAATTGTTTATTTCACGTACTTTAAATTCGTGCATTATTGTGCACAATACCGACAGAAATACCGACAAAAATATTCCGTAAATTCCCGATGGCATGCTGTTTCTATACCGATAATCGTACCAGAAGGCAGGTCATAACGCCATCACTATGTGCAACGAGTAGTATTTATTATACAATCAACCGTGTTATTTTATCGATACAATCGCTGTTAAATAATAGATATCCCCAGAAGGGGGTACAGATGTTTTCACTTTCTCACTAGCGACCGATTCACTGCGTTTACCAACGGAATATTTCAAAAATCATCACGAATCAGTAGAGTTATCCATTGTACTGTTGTTATTATGATAGTTATAATAGATACATGTATTTTGTGCTGAAATTCGAAATGATCTTGGGTGGGGGGGGGGATAAATTTGGGACCTATGTTCTCTTTTCTGGGGGTGGTAAAGTGAAAAGGCAGTGATCATGCAGCTGTTGGCTTTGATATATCGATTGAATGATTGTGAGAACTTTTATTGTCGCAAATGGCGAATTTCTTCGGAAACGCGTATAATGAAATAAATATCTAGTGTTTTTGAGTGGATACCGAAAATTATATTATTCATGATGGAGACAACTGTACAATAGAGATCGTCTACACATTATAAGTTTCCATCATGTTGTTGTGAAGATGAGTATTTCGTTGCTCTTGTTTCGTTCTAATCATCTATACACATGTATGGAATATGTATTTTGACATAACATCGAGAGGGGTTAAAGAAATAACAACCAATATGTACGTACGTTCCTGGTTTCAGAACAAATCGCCACGCAGCTATGTATAATTTATAGTATTAAAGTGATGTGAAACACTCCGGTGGGGTGATCAAATAGAACCGGAGAAAATTTTTGTTTAAAGTAGTTATTTTTACGCATATTAATCCAAATTTACAGTACTCACACGTCATTCTTATATATTAATTAAATGCAATGAATCTCGTTGGCGAAAAAAATTGCGTTAGTTTATCGCCGATCGCAGCGTCCCGAATCGAGATGTAAATATTTACAATTAAGCGTAGTTCAGACAATGATATCTATGGGGCGTTATGGTTTATTTCTTTGAACTTTCCGGTAATGCTAGTAGAATGCTACATTCCCACTCTTGGCATAGCGTCTGAGTACTAACTTATCAGTTTCTCGCACCGAACAAGTCCATAATATATCTTTAAATCGTCAGCCGTCGGCTTGGAGCGGGCATTCATCTCCATATATATAGTTGAAGATGCTTAGCTCATACATATGCATATATATTCGAACTGTCATATAAAAACATTATATTTCACCATTTACATTGTTGTTGAGATTGACTGTTGAATTGATCATTTTCAAGGTCAAGGTCAGGTCGGGGTCACAATTTAATCCGCCCATGACACTTCCCGTAGGTAGCAAGTTTGAGCTCAATCGGTTGGAGTCTATAAAGGATACACACATATATAATATATTATTTGTGGGTACCCGTTTCAAGGTGAAGATCGCCTAGGGCGGAAAAAGTGACCCGATCCCTGTTCCTAGGAAGCCCTAAGTACGTAAGAATCACACAACACGCTCATGCTGGATACCGACGCTGACGCCCGTGTACAGACATAAGAATCACATTACGCACGTACGCTCTTTATCACCGACACTGCGGATATGAACGCTCTTAACTATCAACCCGATTAACTCCGCAGTGCCGTTTTGTGACTGGGGGTGAATAACGGGTGGTCGGAGCTTCTCCAAAACGCCACGACGACCATTCCCATGGGTTTTTACCCTTAGATGGGAAGTTTGAGCTCAATCGAGCCAGCCGTTTTCGAGTCTATAGAGGACATACACACACACGCACACACACACATATATATATATATATATATATATATATATATATATATATATATATATATATATATATACGAAGTCTCAAAATATATGGTAGACTAGCAAGAAACACGACAATTTTTTAATTTTTTAATTAATTTTTTTAATTAATTTTTTAATTAAATTTTTTTTTACAATGTGTTAATTGTGCCTTTTTAATTTACTGGATTTTGTAATTTATTTGTTTAATTATTTTTTTAATTTAATTTTTTGTTTTTCAATGAGTTAATTTTTTATTTTTCAATTTGACCCGATTTGACCTTGAATTGATCATTTTCAAGGTCAAGGTCAGGTCGGGGTCACAATTTAACCCGTCCATGACACTTCCCGTACGTAGCAAGTTTGAGCCCAATCGGTTCGAGTCTATAAATGACACACACATATATATCATTTGTGGGTACCCGTTTGAAGGTCAATGTCACCTCGCGCGGAAAAACTGACCCGATAAAAATCTCCCCCGTTCCTTGGAACCCCTAAGTACGAAATTAAGTACGAAATTTCTCCTCCAGACGGTCAATGGAGCCGTATTTATGACACTTCCAGTAGGTAGCAAGTTTGAGCTCAATCGGTTCGAGTCTATAAAGGACACACACATACATATCATTTGTGGGTACCCGTTTCAAGGTGAAGATCACCTCGGGCGGAAAAACTGAGCCGATGAAAATGTCCCCCGTTCCTAGAAAGCCCTAAGTACGTAAGAATCACACAGAATTCTGTTAAGCGAGTTCGAGATAACGTAGAAAAACCGTATGCGAAAGCCGAAGGGAATAAAGAGCGTTAACCGGTTAACGAACCCAAATATGGAAGATCTGTATCAACGACACTGCGGATAAGAACGCTCTTTAACTATCAACGCGATTAACCACGCAGTGCCGTTTTTGTGACTGAGAGTGGAGAACGGGTGCTCTGAGCTTCTCCAAAACGCCACGACGACCATTCCCGTGGGTTTTTACCCTTAGATGGGAAGTTTGGTCTCGATCGGTGCAGCCGTTTTCGATTCTATAAAGGACAAACACATATATAAACGGAAGTCTCAAAATATATAGTAGACTAGCCGATGAGCCCGACGTTGTCCGGGCTATTCAAAAACAAAATTTCAAGTCGATAGCTCTACCCGTTTCCGAGATCTGGTCTGCGCATGCGCGAAGCTGGCGTCGCACGGGCTCGGCGATCCGATAAAATTCGTATCCGGGGCAAGATACATTCACATACCAAATTTCAAGTCGATAGCTCCACCCGTTTCCGATATCTCGTCTGCGCATGCGCGAAGCTGGCGTCGCACGGGCTCGGCGACCCGATAAAATTCGTATCCGGGGCAAGATACATTCACATAGCAAATTTCAAGTCGATAGCTCCACCCGTTTCCGAGATCTCGTCTGCGCATGCGCGAAGCTGGCGTCGCACGGGCTCGGCGACCCGATAAAATTCGTATCCGGGGCAAGATACATTCACATACCAAATTTCAAGTCGATAGCTCCATCCGTTTCCGAGATCTCGTCTGCGCATGCGCTGCAAGGGCGTCGCACGGGCTCGCCAATACGACAAGGACGACCGCCTGGTCAAACTACACACACGTACCAAGTTTCGTCCCGATCGGTCGAGAATCGTAGATTTGTATAAATGACATACAGATATACAGACATACAGGCAAACAGAGGTCTTCAAAATATATAGGACTAGCCGATGAGCCCGACGTTGTCCGGGCTATTCGACCCGATAAAATTCGTATCCGGGGCAAGATACATTCACATACCAAATTTCAAGTCGATAGCTCCACCCGTTTCCGAGATCTCGTCTGCGCATGCGCGAAGCTGGCGTCGCACGGGCTCGGCGACCCGATAAAATTCGTATCCGGGGCAAGATACATTCACACCCCAAATTTCAAGTCGATAGCTCCACCCGTTTCCGAGATCTGGTCTGCGCATGCGCGAAGCTGGCGTCGCACGGGCTCGGCGACCCGATACAATTTGTACCCGGCGCAAGATACATTCACATAGCAAATTTCAAGTCGATAGCTCCACCCGTTCCCGAGATTTCGTCTGCGCATGCGCGAAGCGGGCGCCGCACGGGCTCGCCGATACGACAACGTCCACCACCTGGTCAAACTACACACACGTACCAAGTTTCGTCCCGATCGGTCGAGAATCGTAGATTTGTATTAATGACAAACAAACAAACAAACAAACATACATACAGACAGAGGTCTTCAAAATATATATGAGATACTAGCAGGTTAGCCCGACCGATTCACTGCGTTTACCAACGGAATATTTCAAAAATCATCACGAATCAGTAGAGTTATCCTTTGTACTGTTGTTATTATGATAATTATAATACATACATGTATTTTGTGCTGAAATTCGAAATGATCTTGGGGGGGGGGGGATTTGGGACCTATGTTCTCTTTTCTGGGGGTGGTAAAGTGAAAAGGCAGTGATCATGCAGCTGTTGGCTTTGATATATCGATTGAATGATTGTGAGAACTTTTATTGTCGCAAATGGCGAATTTCTTCGGAAACGCGTATAATGAAATAAATATCTAGTGTTTTTGAGTGGATACCGAAAATTATATTATTCATGATGGAGACAACTGTACAATAGAGATCGTCTACACATTATAAGTTTCCATCATGTTGTTGTGAAGATGAGTATTTCGTTGCTCTTGTTTCGTTCTAATCATCTATACACATGTATGGAATATGTATTTTGACATAACATCGAGAGGGGTTAAAGAAATAACAACCAATATGTACGTACGTTCCTGGTTTCAGAACAAATCGCCACGCAGCTATGTATAATTTATAGTATTAAAGTGATGTGAAACACTCCGGTGGGGTGATCAAATAGAACCGGAGAAAATTTTTGTTTAAAGTAGTTATTTTTACGCATATTAATCCAAATTTACAGTACTCACACGTCATTCTTATATATTAATTAAATGCAATGAATCTCGTTGGCGAAAAAAATTGCGTTAGTTTATCGCCGATCGCAGCGTCCCGAATCGAGATGTAAATATTTACAATTAAGCGTAGTTCAGACAATGATATCTATGGGGCGTTATGGTTTATTTCTTTGAACTTTCCGGTAATGCTAGTAGAATGCTACATTCCCACTCTTGGCATAGCGTCTGAGTACTAACTTATCAGTTTCTCGCACCGAACAAGTCCATAATATATCTTTAAATCGTCAGCCGTCGGCTTGGAGCGGGCATTCATCTCCATATATATAGTTGAAGATGCTTAGCTCATACATATGCATATATATTCGAACTGTCATATAAAAACATTATATTTCACCATTTACATTGTTGTTGAGATTGACTGTTGAATTGATCATTTTCAAGGTCAAGGTCAGGTCGGGGTCACAATTTAATCCGCCCATGACACTTCCCGTAGGTAGCAAGTTTGAGCTCAATCGGTTGGAGTCTATAAAGGATACACACATATATAATATATTATTTGTGGGTACCCGTTTCAAGGTGAAGATCGCCTAGGGCGGAAAAAGTGACCCGATCCCTGTTCCTAGGAAGCCCTAAGTACGTAAGAATCACACAACACGCTCATGCTGGATACCGACGCTGACGCCCGTGTACAGACATAAGAATCACATTACGCACGTACGCTCTTTATCACCGACACTGCGGATATGAACGCTCTTAACTATCAACCCGATTAAACCCGCAGTGCCGTTTTGTGACTGGGGGTGAATAACGGGTGGTCGGAGCTTCTCCAAAACGCCACGACGACCATTCCCGTGGGTTTTTACCCTTAGATGGGAAGTTTGAGCTCAATCGAGCCAGCCGTTTTCGAGTCTATAGAGGACATACACACACACGCACACACACACATATATATATATATATATATATATATATATATATATATATATATATGTTCGCGGAAGCCACATTAGGGAGACATTTGTGTGTAAATAACCCACATTAGGGCGACTTTTACATTAGGGCGACTTTTTGTGTGTCCCCCTAATGTTTAGCGTGTTTTTTATGTGAATTTAACATGCAAATTTATATATTTTTCGTGTCATGTGTGATCTCTGTGACGCTATTATTCACCAACTGTCGATAGTTTTTGCGCGGAATGAATATTTTAATAGATATATGCAATTAAATTATCGGTAGTGTATATCTGACAGTGTTACAGACCGACATTAGGGGGACCTGGTTTTATTGTGATAAATACTGTTAATTTGGGAATATGTTTGCATGACGAAGACTGATTATGGGTTATATCTTATAATTAAAACCGCTTACTCAATATCAACTTTTAAAATTCAAAATCCTGAGATATATTTCGATTTACGTATTTTGCGGTGATATTTTCTACGACACAGGAGATATAGAATTACATCTGAATAAACCATGCATTAAGTAGACAACCACATTGGTCAGTTACTAATGAGGTTTGATATATGGGTAATTTGGCCCGGAAAATATTATTAGATAGGTCCCATTGACATTAGATGTCCTAAAGGGACAATAACAACGCATTTAACTAACTAATTGATTATAGACCAAAAATGGTTGCAATCTGGTCGGTGTAAGTTTAAACACGGGGATGACCCATATAGTGTGGTATAGATGCCGTTGACCTCAGACGCCTTTAAGGGTCAAATTTGAGCAATAAAGAGCGTTCTTTATAAGTTTAAAGTATTTGTAGGAAAATTGGTACAAATGAACCACCCAACTTGATGAATGTCACGCGATAGGCATCTTCGACCCAAGATGACTTACATGGGTATATAATCAATAAAGAGCGTTTATCATCATTCCAGAAGATATGTGAGAAAATTGGTGACAAAAGTCGAATGACGCAGGGCATGTCAAGGGAATGGGTTTGTTGACCTCAAATTATTTAAAGATGCACTAATAATAAGAAATTAAAAGATAAATGTAACTTTATCCGGATGCCGCTGATCTCAGACGATTTTAATGGACAAATGTGAGCAATAAAGAGCGTTAGTTATAGGCTCAAAGTATAATTTGGGATAACTGGTACAGATGAATCACCCGACCAGGTGGTTGTCACGCGATAGGCGTATTTTACCTCAGATGACTTACATGGTCATATAATCAATAAAGAGCGTTTATTTTCATTCCTGAAGATGAGTGGGGGAAATTTGTGACAAAACTGGAATGACGCAGGGCGTGTCAAAGGATTGGGTGTGTTGACCTCACACGATTTAAAGATGCACTAATAATTAGCAATTAAAAGAAAAAAATTAACTCTATCCGGATGACGTTGATCTCAGACGACTTTAATGGGCAAATGCGACCAATGAAGGCATTCGCTATAGGCTCAAAGTATATGAAGAAAAATTGTTACAGATGAATCACCCGACCAGGTGATTTCACGTGATAGGCGTCTTTGACCTCAGATGATTTCATTGATATACAATCATTAAAGAGCGTTTATTATTATTTCATGGAGATATGTGGAGAAATTGATGCAAAAAAGTGACATGACGCAGGGAATGTCACGGGATTGTTTACCTACATGTATAATGGTTTTGAAGAGGCACTAATAATCAGCAATTAAGAGATAGTTTAACTTTGGCTTCGAACAGCTGGGTTCTGTTAAATTACAAGTACCGGGGAGGGCTAAATTTGCATTCGTTATGGTGATTGATACATGACGGTACACATGCGTGGTGGGCTACATACTGTGAGCGTATCCATCAAATCAGTCATGAATGGGGTCGACCGATGACACGTCATAGACGGTTACGCATTCCAAAAAACGCTTAGCCTACATTTCGGCTAGATTAGTTAAAACTTCAATGACTGTTCACTATAGCAAATCAAGATGATTGGGAGAGGGGTATTGTTAGAATGGATGCGCCACGGTATATTCTAGAAGTCAAGATGTGTCAACCACAGTATACAAGGCCCGTGGTGTTTTCAAAACCACGCGTGGCCAACATTTTAACACGGAAAAAACACGGAAAAATCGCACGTGGTCTTAGCGCCAATGAATACAGAATTGTCAGATAAAATCTTTTATAATAAAAAACAATTTCATATATTGAATTATATATATATATATCATATTTGTTTATCTGTGTCTATGGCCTTTATATCCATGTCATGTTTTGTTGTCGCATTTTATTTTAGTTGGCATTACTATTTTCTTGTGTTTGTTCATATTACATGTACGCAAATGGTTTCGGTAGTTTGTGCGGCGATATCGTGTTCTAACAAATGGCTGAAAAATTGGATATAACATTACAAAGATTCATAAGTTAAAGACATATTATGCACTTGTTCGGACGCGTGAAACTGATTAGTTAGTATGCATGCGCTATGCCATGAGGGGATGTATGAATTCTACTAACATTGCCGAAAATCTCAAACAAATCGACCGTACCACTTCATAGAAAACATCGTCTGAACTACTATATTATACGCTCAATTGTAAATATTTACTTCCCGATTCGGGACGCATCTATCGGCGGTAAATTAACACAAATGATTTCGCCATCGGGGGGTCACTGTATTTAATGCATATATATAAGAATTGCGGTGTGTTCTGTCAATTTGGATATAATATTTGTAAAAATAACTACTTTCAGCAAGATATTCTCCATTTCTATTTCATCACCCTACCGGAGTGTTTCAGATCACTTTAAAATATCGAATTTAATGTCCAAAACGTAACTAAAGTTTTAAATTTAAATTAATTTGTTTTGAAAACTGGGATAAAAATTTATATAAATAAAATTAAGTTTTTCCAAATTTAATTTAAAATGCTCATTTTCAACAATTAATAAAATTTTCAAGAATTGTTAGTATCAAAGTAATTTCATATATATGCACATATGCATATTTTATAGCACACACAATATAACATATTTTTATGAGTAATCGCGGTATATTGGTATCTTTACTTTCTTTGGGCCAATTTTTACAATCGACGGGTTGAATTTCGATAAAAATTTCCGTTAAATAAAATGATGCTGCCAATCGCACAAAGGAATCACCACGAGAATACCACGCAGCCAAGAACGATTATCGACGATTAACACGCATTAAGTAAAGTAATTGCCATGAAAATATAGCAGATAGACTGGGTTCGACTACAGAATGGTAACTGTAGCAGTCGTGGCCAGTCCCAAATATGTAAGTAGAATGACTGCTATCTTCTGAGAAGAACCCATCGTACATGTATATCCCTGGAATTTTCTTCCTAATGTATGGACAAATTAATGCCATATCCGGTATCGGTATCTCTTTGATTTCACCTCATCACGCAAGAGGTAATAAATCAGCCAGTGCACAGATGCCACGAACTTGTCGATGCGGCCTCGTTTGTTGTAACTCGATATAAGGTTATCAATTAGCCTGATAGAAATTTATCCTGTGTGTGTTCCAATATTGATGTCCAGCTTTATATGTATGAATAGTTTCGTAAATTCCAATCTAAAATGCAATTGTACTTGAATTGTGCCAATAGAGACCGATGGTGCTTGTATTTAAACAATTATTGTGTAGTTTTGTGTACGGAAGTACACCAGAGCCGGTAGTAAGATTATATATATGATTGTACTGATTTGTGTAACCAGTCAGATTTGGCTCCCATTACTCCCAAGTGTCAGAAGCTGTTAATGAATAAAATTATCTTGGAATTCAGTTTAGTAATACTGGTAAATTCATACATGGTTCACAGCATGAGACGTTTCCGTTGCGCGCGAAGCCACCTCGCGCGATTTAAATGGGACGGACTGGCCTCATTTCGGTTTAGGGAAGAGTTTAACACACCAGATGGTCTGGGCAATTTGCGAAAAATACTTGAAGATTAAGAAAGCTCCTCAAAAGTGCGGGTCCGTGAAGTTGGATCGAAGTTCGAAGTTCGAAATTCGGTGGAGATTCGCGTGAAGTTAGATTGAAGTTCGAAATTCGGTGGAGATTCGACCCCCACTTTTGTTTGCCTCAAATGCATTGTTGTGTTCCAATTCGTGTTACCCTGCTCGAATTTTGGGTCAAAAGTTATTTTTTTCACTTTTTCTGAGATACTGCTGGACTTGGAAAATTTAGCCACGGCGCTGGAATTTCGCCTTCAATATCAAGGCGCCGAAGGGAAGTGGCATTGTTTATGGCTGGATTGAGCTGAAATTTGGTATGTTTGATACTTTCCATAAGAGAATCAAGCAAACTAACGCTCAGCTTCGAGAATTTACTCGATCTATAGGTTTGAATTTCAATCTGGGCGAATTTCGATCTGGATTGAAGTTCGAAATTCAGATTGAAATTCGACCCCCACTTTTGTTTGCCTTAAATGCATTGTTGTGTTCCAATTCGTGCTCCCCTGCTCGAATTTTGGGTCAAAAGTTATTTTTTTTCACTTTTTCTGAGATACTGATGGACTCAGGGGGGGGGGGGGGGTCGGAAAAAATTTCCAGGCACGTATGATCATTTTAATTTTTTCGGGCCTCGGTGGACCCACCCACCCAATTTCTTCCGTTTCCGGCCTTTTTTTCCAGGCAATTTTGGACACCCACCCTTTTTTTTTCCGTTTCAGGAATTTTTTTCCGGTCAGTTTTGGATACCCACCCCCCTAAATTTGAGAAAATTATCAACTGAGCAACCAAATAGCTGATTATCCTGCATTATCATAATTTATTGCGCGATATTTGAATAGAACAGTGCATAATGAGATAACGATACTATTTGAATTTATCATATAAGTGTCATTAATCAAGAAATGTGTCAACATAATCACATTTCTGGGGATATATAGGCAGAGTGCCAAAGTTTTTATTAACATTCATTTTCATAATATATAGTCACATGATCTAGTCACATAATCACATTTGAGTATTCTACAGAATACATGGTACCGGTACAACAAATTTCAGATTATTTGATATTTTGATATTTGCTATGTGATATACAGTAATGCCCTAATTAATTGACTCCATAACCACAGCAAAATAATGGGTAATTTTTCAGGATTTAGTTGGAAATATGGCTTGTTGTCATTCATCGGAAAGCTCTCCCCTGAAAAAATTACCCATTATTCTGCTGTGGTTATGGAAACGTTTAATTAGTTCATTACTGTATTGCTGGAACCAAATTGTTTATCAAAACATGTGGAAATACAACTGTTCATCCCAGTTTATCCCAGTTTGAAGAATAATGCTAATACCAAACACAACCATGATATACCCGCGTGACTCTTCTTGGTGCATCTCAGAAACCAGAACTGAGGAAACATGTTATAGCGTGTAATGGCAGGCTGGTAGCCACTGCTTGAAGTAATAGGCTTCGTAATAATTGGGAATAATATGGATGGATAGCCCAATCTCACTTCTTTTTTGCTCACGATATCAGTGACGATAAAATCTTTGTTACTGTGATCAACATTACAAGCTGATCCACATTAACTTGGAAAACAATTTGAAATTGTTCAAGCTGGCCCGGCTGGCCTTCAATTTATTTGTTAAGATTTTATGTTTTATGTTGTCAAAAGTCTATTTTATTCCATTATTTATTATATCTTTATTTCCATGTCTCATATGGTCAAATGTGCTTTCATTTTATTGCTTATTTTCAGCTGAGTTCTGCATAGTTATTCTTATTTTGTTGTATCAGTAGATGGAATCCTGATTAAATTTAATTTTCCAATTGCGCAGTTTCTAGTTCTATCAAGTTGAATTTGGGTTATTGTTGGCCATTGTGCAACTGATCCAACTACTGATAACCTCTATATATAGTATAGCATTACTATTAACTATATATGACCTGTTTCTGTTCAAAACACATCAAAATAAGACTCAATAGCAGGAATGGAAAACAAATTTGGCACATGGAAAAAAACTGCTTTTTTGACCCGAGTGACACCCACCCACCACCCCATCATACGTGCCTGGAATTGTTTTTCGACCCCCCCCCCCCCCCCCCCCCCTGCTGGACTTGGAAAATTTGGAAAATTTAGCCTTCAATATTAAGGTGCCGAAGGGAAGTGGCATTGTTTATGGCTGGATTGAGCTGAAATTTGGTATGTTTGATACTTTCCATAAGAGAATCAAGCAAACTAACGCTCAGCTTCGAGAAATTACTCGATCTATGGGTTTGAATTTCAATCTGAATTTCAATCTGGGCGAATTTCGATCTGGATTGAAGTTCGAAATTCAGATTGAAATTCGACCCCCCACTTTTTTTTGTCTCAAATGCATTGTTGTGTTCCAATTCGTGCTCCCCTGCTCGAATTTTGTGTCAAAAGTGATTTTTTTCACTTTTTCTGAGATACTGCTGGACTTGGAAAATTTAGCCACGACGCTGGACTTAGAAAATTTGGCCTTCAATATTAAGGTGCCGAAGGGAAGTGGCATTGTTTATGGCTGGATTGAGCTGAAATTTGGCATGTTTGATACTTTCCATAAGAGAATCAAGCAAACTAACGCTCAGCTTCGAGAAACTACTCGATCTATAGGTTTGAATTTCAATCTGAATTTCGAACTTCAATCCAGATCGAAATTCGCCCAGATTACAACCAGTTCCACGAACCCACGCAAGACAAAGTTGCATGAAAAGAATCAGGTTCACAAACACTCATGACTTACTGTGTTATTTTATTGTAGCACGATTGTGGGCTACCTGTATTTTATTATAAAAGTAATATATAAATAAAATCACATAGCTAATTTTCTGTTCAAAACAACTAAACAGAGCTTGTATATTCAAACTCGATATACTGTATTTCAATATTGCAAATAGCAACTGACTGCTTCGACAATGAGTGTTTTTGTATGGCATTTTATTTACTATTATATTAAAGTAACTTATACAATAGTATTTTCTCAACATCATTACAATTTAATACAGCATGAAATAAGCCACATACGTACTGAGGACACAATGCCCCTTTAAATAATATACATATCCCCTTTAAATTTGATTCATTTAGGGCATTGCCTTTCTAGAAAGTAGGACAGAATTTATAGATGATCCTGGACAAGCGATAAGGGTCTTCTTGGTAACAAAATATGACTGGAAAAATCATACATCAAATTTGGTTCCGATCAAATAACCAAAACTTGAGTTATCCAGAAACCTCAAATTTGGAAAATCCTTACTCTAAAATGGGCCAGAACTCAGTAAAATTTATTCGAAACAAACCCTTAGTATAGACCTGTATTTGGCACTAAACAGCTAACATACACATTTCCTTCAGACCAAACAGCCCAATTTAAATTTATCGAGAAATCTCAAATTTGGAAAATTCAAAGTAAAAAGGGTCATAACTTAGTAAAAAATGATTCGGACCGAACCCATTTTCGAACTTGAATTGTATTTACGCACTGAACATATTTATAAGATATTTAACTCTTTAGTTCCCACACTAGCTGTATAAGCCACCCCTTCATCTCCCTGCAGCTATAACATAATACCGACGGTGTGTTCCCGGGTATATATCAAGTACCAGACGCTATTTCCCCATAAGTTGTGGCTTGTCAGAAAGTATCCCGTTGCTCCATAAATGGTGATAAACCTGTTACTGTGTTGACGCAGTGAAGGTAGGCTGTTGGAGTGACAGCTCCAACTGGGGATAATGACCGTAAGCCGGGACGTGTGTCGTAATATGAGAAAATCGACACCTGTGTATAAGAGCCCTGGGCAAGCAAGTATCTTCGACATTTCTGATGGGATTAGTTCAATATCAGTATATCAAACTATATGTATTGTGCGTTTCGTCAGCTCTGAAATGTTGCTTTTAATATTCCATACAAAATCTCATCATTTACTCAGATTACATGGGTTGAAGTGACCACGACGTGTTTGCACACGAATGTCACATTGTGACAATAAAATAGGTCTTATACAAATGATCCTTGTTCAGGATTTAGACTCGTCTTATTTTGGAAAGTCACCAACTCCCAAAAGTATTTTGTAAACAATTCAAAGCAAATGTGTTTTGTTTTCTTCTCATAATTAATACCAGAAATATCTCATGATATGGCTTAAGGACTTAATTTCGCGACCAACTTGTCGTCAACGCATGTATATTGTTTCTGGCGATAATGAGTTTCTGTTGTTACTGCCAGAACAAATGTATTTCCTCTGGCGAAAAGTGCAGCTAGTCGGTCGCGAAAATAATCAAATATATTTGTCCGGTATCAATTCAGAACGCTAGATATCCTCTATTTCGCTCAGCCAAAATAACGCGATGTCGCACTACGAAATTCAAGTAAGGTTTTAAAATATATTTTCAGAATAGTGATGTTTGTGATTGTTTATTACTATAAACTAACATGCAAATGTAACAGTTAACAGAAGTGATAATATAGAACATACACATACAATTCAATTATAATTATTATTCATTGGTAATTCGCTGTACATACATAAGTATGTTCCGCTTCCAGAGTGCGTAATGCTTACGTGTATATACCGCACGGCTTCTGATTTATTAGCACAAATCAATGGTAATCGTGATGCAGGCTAGATCATAGGTATACGTACGTGTATGTCATTGGTTTTATGGCGCGTTGTCTAATTACTCAATATCAACTTTGATTTCGACTTCGAAAACACCTATTATATAACACGTCGTGCTTGGAAGTTCATCTTCGTGCAAACACTGTATGGCATCACCATTTAAAATTTAGCCGCATTATATAATATAAGAGAAATTTGAAACAATCCATATACAGGTATATAGGTGTACGATTACACACTATTTTATCACATACGTCAGAAACACCAGAAACATATACCAACATTATCAGAAAAAGGACCGCACAATGTACACATTGTATTGATATAGATATTTTCTTTTACTCAAAAACCAAACATGTTTGAGAAAATAGTTTGTGAACTCTTCGATCAAGCAAATTGTAACATAACGTCCGACTGAAACATGCACGTAACACCAGCCATTTGATGTTAAGCGGTTTGAAACAATAATACATAACTGTAGCTGAGCTGTCGCGTGTCCACCCCTGGTCAAGTGGGCATGCTAATATACTATGATGCCGGTGGTCATGTTGAATTGCTATGATGCGGGTCGGGCAAACTAATTCCGTTACGAAAAAGTACCGTTATTTTTCTAAAGTTGTAATTTTCAAGGTGATTGGATAACTAGAGCGATTTGATAAAACAAAAACATTCAATAACATATATATTTTTGAAAAATATAATAATAACTGCGCTGGTGTTTCTAAAACGACGCAAATAGCGATCTTGGTTATAGTCGATTTTCAACTAATGCAACCATTATTAAAGTCATGGGCGACATCCGTTGCAGAAATATTTATATTTGTTCAAATCGGCATCAACAGAATGAACGCCAACATACATGTATACACGCCCGTGTCTTTAATTATTATAACCAATGCCGTGTACTGATATATCATGTATATACAGTTCAACTCATATGCCAAACATAATCAGCGCGTAAATAGTGTATTGTCGTCAAGACGTACAATGGTGTACGTAAATAACATAACAGACCGAAATTCTATTGGTTATTCATACAAAAATTATATAAACGCTCTTTATTATTTCCCTATCAGGAAAACAGTAACAAACAACGCGCTTTATGTGTGTCATATCCAGATCTAAACAAAAGCAATGAAACGTAATTTTTTTGCTTTTGTTTACATAACAAAGGGGAACAAATTGACAATAACATACTGTTTATGCCATATTTCTGATTGGTATAAGAACAAGCTATGTCCATATCTTACTATTCCTTTTGTTTATGGTGGTTTTTCAAGGATATGAATGTTTTAACACCATACCCACCGCGAACGCCGCCCGTATCTTTAAAAATATTTCGCAATAAATTTGTTTTTGAATGTTATAATTTGGTTTGAAATTATAACTGAGTCAAATCGTGCAATTCACCAAATTGCGTGAACAATTAATATAATTGGATAGTTTGAATGTTAACTGAGTATAGCAATATACAGTAGATACACATTGGGTTCTCTGTGATGTCCATGCACTATATATCTCATAACCATAATCCATAATTGTTCGGAACGTTCAACTACAATGATACTTGAAATGGCAACCGTCCTTACATAGATGAACATTGGAGAGTTTGCAACCAAATACAGTTTCTTTTCTTTCTTTTGAGTTCAGATGAACCCGACATCGGTTCTTGCGTCCCATGTGTGTGGACACGTGTCCGTTTGAGTTTTCTGGTGATATATTGAGGGCACGTGGCCCTTCTTGTGCTTTGAGTTTTCTAGAAGAATATCCTGCAATCAGTTGATGAGCCAGTTCAATCCTAAAATCCATATGCGTGAACACCTTCTTAGAATTATGTCTCTTTGATGTTTCTTTGAACAAGATGAAACTGTTAACTATTGATGAATTGGCGACCAACCAGAAGATGCATTTCCATGCTTTTTCCTTTCGCGACCGAGGAGATACGTCATCCTCAACTGATCATGTTTGTCAACACCATTCATGTACTTGTTGTACATGAATATGCTCATCGGCTGAGTCACTTCAAAAATTGTTTTTCCCTGGCGCCGATTAGCCATGATATCTGTCGTTGGGTCAGTCATCGTGCTAAGGGTGAACACTTGTTTCTTGTCCTGCCATACCGTTGCCGTGAGAAATTCGCCATCCTGCCTAGTGTTATAGTCACCTCGATTCATTTTCTTCAGTCGCTGTAAATCCTTCGGGAATCCTTTCCTGTTCTGCCAAACGGTGCCACACGAGTAAAACCCATCGTTTAGTAAGTCCTGCATGAGGTGCACACTCGTAAAATAGTTATCAAAGAACAAACAGTAATTTTTGTCACACAAATCCGATGACAATGACGTAACCACATCATACCCGAGACCTTTTCCAGACGGTTTGAAATAATGCTTTCCGAGGTATACTTCAAAGTTTAACAGGTAGGCATTGGTGGCATCGTACATCATCCATATTTTTATCCCTCGTTTTATTGGTTTTGCCGGCATGTATATATATATTGCGAAGGCAAGTAACACGATTTCAATGTTGTTAGTGATGAGTCGATGATGTCGCGAACCTTATATAGTGGATCGTACGAATCTGTCCCTTTAGCAGGTTCGCTCTCTCGGTCACTGACGGGGAAGTATTCTGTGATTTTTTCAAATCTGCGCCGATTCATAACTTTGCTGATGCCGGCGTTTCCGATAAACTCAGCATGTGACCAGTACTACTTGTATGAGGGAAGGTCATTCACACCCACCATGATGTTCACACCGATGTACGCACGAAGTTCTAGTTCCGAAATATCAGACCAGTATTTATCAGTCTCGCCCTTTTCTTCCATTTTCCACTTGGCATAGTTGTTAGTATGCCTGGCTATTTCGGCATACTTCGATGGCGAGAACATAAAATTGAAATATTCCAAAGCTGTTGCTGTATCAGTATCGAATTCATCTGGTATAACTGGCCCTGTCCTTTGGGTAAATGGCTGAAGTGATACCTTTCGAAGTTTATTTGACCAGCCAATCTGGTTATTATTCAAGCTGCTATCATCGATGGAGGTCACATTGTCGCTGGTAGCAGGGGCAGAGTAATCGTCGTCTGAATCTTCTGATGACGAGGAACCGCAATCTCCGCTAAAATCGCTATCATCTCCCATTAACATGTCGATCACTTGCTGTTTCGAAAATGTTGCAGCCATGTTGTTCGTAAATACTTAGAATGGTACCCAAGTAACACAGCATGTGTCGCTCGCGATGCACACGGTGCCACGTTTATTGTTATTAGATAGGCAAATAACGAGTTGACATAACCGGGTGGTCTCGATTAGAAACATAGCAAAAGCGGGGGGCATAGGGGCGAACTCATTAGTACAGTCTGGGCCTAGTGTGGCGCTCTAGGGCGCTTGTGGGGAAGTCTGGTAACGCGCTCTTATGCGCGTCTATGGATATGTTGCGAGGCGTCCACATGCGCTTATGTGGAAATAGTGCAAAAGCGTCCAGGGACGCTTATGGGGAGTACAGAGATAAAACATGCGCAGAAAATTAATACAATTTTAACGTTACTATAAAGTTATCGTTCGCAAACCAAAATGCGCATGCACGGACGAAATGACGCACACTCGGACAGGCGCTGTTGGTTTTCGTAGTTTTCCTGGGACAAATATAACTTTGGCATAATGATCATGTTGAGCCATATCCAAATTAAATCGGTCAATGGTTCACCACACAGTTCGGATGGAAGTGCAACAAGGGCTTTCATGATAACGGATACTGTTTATTTCCCATTTTATCTCTGGTGCCATATCAGGATTAGTGAACATTCATCATTATCGGTGTCCTGTCTACGTCATAATTCAGAAACCCCTCATGTGCCACAAAGTAGTCTAGTCATGTCATGAGATAGAAGCTATCCAGTTGTACGTTTAAAGGTACGGGAGGCCTTGGCGGTGGGTATCCTGTCAAAATGTTTCCACCCGTCAAAAACCGGCACAAACAGAAAGAACATCAAAATGTAGACATATGTTTGACCATTGTTATGTAAAAAAAAAAGCATAAACAGTTACTTTTCTGGTGTTTGTTTATATTATTATGGTAAACATAAAGAGCGTTCTTTGTTGGTGAATTCCTGATATGGAACTAATAAAGAGCGTTTATACCATTTGTGTGTGATTAGCCAGCAGCATTGTGCTGTCTTCTGTAACACAACAGGCTCTTGTTCAGATAAAATATAGTATATCTTTATGATAACATACTGTTGTTTACGCGATTGTCATGGTATATATGCATTGAACACTAAGCGTGTTAATGTTTTTCTGTTTACGGTGGTTGGAACAGATATGAATATTTTCGACAATTAAGGCCTCCCGTGCCTTTAAGTTATTTGATTACATGTTATGTAAGTCGTCATCATTGTTTTTTTTTTTATAAAATCGTCATCATTGTTATATTTTCATTTTGTTCTGATGATAATCCATGTTCAATAAACATCTGAATTTGAATTGATGTCCAGATATCTTGTCATGGTACTCTGACAAAACACCCTCAGGAAGAAAACAAACAGTAGGACAAACCTTTTGGGACCAAACGACATTATTACAAAACGCCCTCGGTTGATATAAGTTATCTGGTTGAGGGAGAAAA
Source organism: Siphonodentalium dalli (assembly GCA_032622095.1). Taxonomy (NCBI): domain Eukaryota; kingdom Metazoa; phylum Mollusca; class Scaphopoda; order Gadilida; family Siphonodentaliidae; genus Siphonodentalium; species Siphonodentalium dalli. Next base: position 150,733,438 of record CP136063.1, read on the forward strand.
CAAATAACTTGCATTTGGCGTCGTCCGGCAAAACATGTTCTCTGGTGCATATCTTGGTCGGATTTTGTCGTTAAATAATTTAGCACGGGATACAATCCATACAATTGGGACATTGGTCATGGCATGGTACATGGAAGTTGACATCAGCATGTTTATAGGGACAAGCACATTTGGTATAATTCGGCCAAAATAAATCATTAACCAAATGATGCAATACCGGTAAATGCTCTCGTGCAGAATAGACATGTATGTATATACAGGTGTTCCAATCTCGGTAGCTCGAGCGAGAACAGCATTGTTAACCTACGGCCGGTTCTGCCAAGTGCGCAACATAAACATGACACGGACCGCACCTCCCCAAGCTGCCTTCATAAGGACAATATAATATCATGCAGCCAATTGCCCTGTATGCATTTGTTGGCAATCAGGCAAGTTGTTAGCTAAAGCGGAAATGAATATATTAACCAGTGCACATGGACTTGCAACGCGCTCCGCTCCCATTCCATGCATCCAAACGGCCTCTATGCGCTGTCCCTATTATACATGTACTCGGATAGAGGCAGTTTGGATGCACGTTTTACGTTAATAGTACGGTAGTATTATTAAAGTCAAGGGGATCGATACAATACCCCCGTTTACCATCACTAGAAAATCTGACAAATTTAGCCCATTTATCCAACAATGGCATCTATATCGCCATGGGTGGGTCGGCGATTGATTCTTTCATTTTAAACCATACATGTACAAACGCTCATCAATTTCATTTCTATATGCAAGCATTTAGTATTTTCTTCTGAATATTGTCTCCCAACAGCGTCAAAAAGCAAGGTCTGGGTGGCGCAAACGATGTGGCCCGGCACGCATCCAGCTTATTATAATTACAAAACGATCGAACAATCAACTAAAACGTTTAGCGCTCAATGATCACTTGTTGTCTGATAATGTATCTATGCACACGTCGTCATTATCTATTTTTAACAACCAAATTAGAGGGTAATTATGAAATATTCATTATTGTTTGAACTCTCCATCGCGATTCGCGATCGCATCTACAAACAACTCGACATATGAAGCTGGTGTGTTCATTTGCTACAATGAGTATATGACTGAACAAAGACACCCAACCCCTCCCCCACACGTTTCAAACGAAAACATTGTCCCGTTAGAAATGTCCTTAAAGTGTTTGTCGGAAAGTGTCATATGCCACGAAGACATGTAAATAAACGACGAATGGAGATATCGTACGTTGATAACTGCTTATTGCTATATTAAAGATACGGGCGGCGTTGGCAGTGGGTATGCTGTTAAAATATTCACCTCCGTCAAAAACAGCCATAAACCTTAGGGAGACTCTTGAAATAATCCGACCTTATGGAGAATCTCGATATATCATTTTCACTGCAACGCGTAGCTTCTGGGTAAGGTGAGGGCATTTGTTATTAATCGAAAAAAAACACATCTTTTATTGCTATATCAAAGATACGGGCGGTGTTGGCAATCATCGCACACCTTGAAGACATGCAGTATACTATTACACAATACACTATTTACGCCCCATTATGTTTGCATATGAACAGTGCTTTAATATTCCATATGTTGATGGCGAGACATCTCGATATATCATTTTCTATGCAACGTAAAGCTTCTGGTTATGGTGAGAGCATTTGGTATCAAACGAACACAAAATCTTTTATTGCTATATAAAAGATACGGCCAGTGTCGGCGGTGGGCATGATACTAACATATTCACATCCGTCAAATGTGTTACGTAAACAAAAGCAAACAACGTTACCTTTCCTAGGTTTTATTTAGATCCGGATATGGTAAACATAAAGAGCGTTATTTGTTACTACTTTCCTTATATGGAAATAATAAAGAGCGTTTATATAATGTTTGTGTGATTAACCACTATAATTGCGTTGTGTTATGTAAACAGAAGCAAAACTTCCGTAACACGAGCATGCTGTTGTTTACGTAATCATCGTACACATTGAGGACAATACACTATTCACGCGCTGATTACGTTTGCATCTGAACAAAACTGTATGAATATTGAATAGTTGAATAGTTCTGCAACGAACGCCACCAGTGCCTTTAATTATTATAACCAATACCATGTAATGATATACATATACCTAACAACATGAAACGACATTCGGGAGACTCTTGAAATAATCCGACCTTAGGCAGACATCTCAATATATCATTTTCCATGCAACGTGCAGCTTCTGGGTATGGTGAGAGCATTTGGTATTAATAAAAAACATCTTTTATTGCTCATATTATAGATACGGGCGGGGTTGGCGGTGGGTATGCTGTTAAAATATTCATCTCCGTCAAAAACCGCCATAAACAGAAATAGTAAAATATAGGCAGCATTTGTTGTTATATCATACAGAAATATGGCATAAACAGTATGTTGTTGTCAATTGTTTTCACTTTGTTGTGCAAACAAAGGGAAAAAACCGTTACGTTTCCTGACTTTTGTATAGATCCGGACATGGTAAGCATAAAGAGCGTTGTTTGTTACTATTTTTCTTATATGGAAATAATGAAGAGCGTTTATATAATGTTTGTGTGATTAACCAATATGATTGCGTTGTGTTATGTAAACAGAAGCAAAACTTCTGTAACACGAGCATGCTGTTGTTTACGCAATCATCGTACACATTGAGGACAATACACTATTCAAGCGCTGATTACGTTTGCATATGAACAAAACTGTACATATTTTAATATTCCATCAATTGGTGGCGATTTGACCACATATTAATATTTCTGCAACGAACACGGCTCGTGCCTTTAATTATTATAACCAATGCCATGTACTGATATACATATACATATAGCTAACAAAATTAACGACATTAGGGAGACTCTTGAAATAATCCGACCTTAGGGAGACATCTCGACACAGCTATATATATTTTAATATTCCATCTGTTGGTGGCGATTTGATCACATATGAATAGTTCTGCAACGAACGCCGCCCGTGCCTTTAATTATTATAACCAATACCATGTAATGATATACATATACCTAACAACATGAAACGACATTCGGGAGACTCTTGAAATAATCCGACCTTAGGCAGACATCTCAATATATCATTTTCCATGCAACGTGCAGCTTCTGGGTACGGTGAGAGCATTTGGTATTAATAAAAAAACATCTGTTATTGCTCATATTAAAGATACGGGCTGTCTTTCGCGGTGGGTATGCTGTTAGAATATTCAGCTCCGTCAAAAACCGCCATAAACAGAAATAGTAAAATATAGGCAGAATTTGTTGTTATATCACACATAACTATGGCATAAACAGTACGTTACGTTTCCTGACTTTTGTATAGATCCGGATATGGTAAGCATAAATAGCGTTGTTTGTTACTATATTTCTTATATGAAATAATGAAGAGCGTTTATATAATGTTTGTGTGATTAACCAATATGATTGCGTTGTGTTATGTAAACAGAAGCAAAACTTCTGTAACACGAGCATGCTGTTGTTTACGCAATCATCGTACACATTGAGGACAATACACTATTCATGCGCTGATTACGTTTGTATATGAACAAAACTGTACATATTTTAATATTCCATCTGTTGGTGGCGATTTGACCACATATTAATATTTCTGCAACGAACACCGCCCGTGCCTTTAATTATTATAACCAATGCCATGTACTGATATACATATACATATAGCTAACAAAATTAACGACATTAGGGAGACTCTTGAAATAATCCGACCTTAGGGAGACATCTCGACAAAGCTATATATATTTTAATATTCCATCTGTTGGTGGCGATTTGATCACATATGAATAGTTCTGCAACGAACGCCACCCGTGCCTTTAATTATTATAACCAATGCCATGTACTGATATACATATACATATAGCTAACAAAATTAACGACATTAGTGAGACTCTTGAAATAATCCGACCTTAGGGAGACATCTCGACAAAGCTATATATATTTTAATATTCCATCTGTTGGTGGCGATTTGATCACATATGAATAGTTCTGCAACGAACGCCGCCCGTGCCTTTAATTATTATAACCAATACCATGTAATGATATACATATACCTAACAACATGAAACGACATTCTGGAGACTCTTGAAATAATCCGACCTTAGGCAGACATCTCAATATATCATTTTCCATGCAACGTGCAGCTTCTGGGTATGGTGAGAGCATTTGGTATTAATAAAAAAACATCTTTTATTGCTCATATTATAGATACGGGCGGTGTTGGCGGTGGGTATGCTGTTAAAATATTCATCTCCGTCAAAAACCGCCATAAACAGAAATAGTAAAATATAGGCAGCATTTGTTGTTATATCATACAGAAATATGGCATAAACAGTATGTTATTGTCAATTGTTTTCACTTTGTTGTGCAAACAAAAGGAAAAAAACCGTTACGTTTCCTGACTTTTGTATAGATCCGGATATGGTAAGCATAAAGAGCGTTTTTTGTTACTATTTTTCTTATATGGAAATAATGAAGAGCGTTTATATAATGTTTGTGTGATTAACCAATATGATTGCGTTGTGTTATGTAAACAGAAGCAAAACTTCTGTAACACGAGCATGCTGTTGTTTACGCAATCATCGTACACATTGAGGACAATAGACTATTCGTTCGCTGATTATGTTTGCATATGAACAAAACTGTACATATTTTAATATTCCATCTGTTGGTGGCGATTTGACCACATATTAATATTTCTGCAACGAACACGGCCCGTGCCTTTAATTATTACAACCAATGCCATGTACTGATATACATATACATATAGCTAACAAAATTAACGACATTAGGGAGACTCTTGAAATAATCCGACCTTAGGGAGACATCTCGACAAAGCTATATATATTTTAATATTCCATCTGTTGGTGGCGATTTGATCACATATGAATAGTTCTGCAACGAACGCCGCCCGTGCCTTTAATTATTATAACCAATACCATGTAATGATATACATATACCTAACAACATGAAACGACATTCGGGAGACTCTTGAAATAATCCGACCTTAAGCATACATCTCAATATATCATTTTCCATGCAACGTGCAGCTTCTGGGTATGGTGAGAGCATTTGGTATTAATAAAAAAACATCTGTTATTGCTCATATTAAAGATACGGGCTGTCTTTGGCGGTGGGAATGCTGTTAAAATATTCAGCTCCGTTAAAAACCGCCATAAACAGAAATAGTAAAATATAGGCAGAATTTGTTGTTATATCATACATAACTATGGCATAAACAGTACGTTACGTTTCCTGACTTTTGTATAGATCCGGATATGGTAAGCATAAAGAGCGTTGTTTGTTACTATATTTCTTATATGGAAATAATGAAGAGCGTTTATATAATGTTTGTGTGATTAACCAATATGATTGCGTTGTGTTATGTAAACAGAAGCAAAACTTCTGTAACACGAGCATGCTGTTGTTTACGCAATCATCGTACACATTGAGGACAATACACTATTCATGCGCTGATTACGTTTGTATATGAACAAAACTGTACATATTTTAATATTCCATCTGTTGGTGGCGATTTGACCACATATTAATATTTCTGCAACGAACACCGCCCGTGCCTTTAATTATTATAACCAATGCCATGTACTGATATACATATACATATAGCTATCAAAATTAACGACATTAGGGAGACTCTTGAAATAATCCGACCTTAGGGAGACATCTCGACAAAGCTATATATATTTTAATATTCCATCTGTTGGTGGCGATTTGATCACATATGAATAGTTCTGCAACGAACGCCACCCGTGCCTTTAATTATTATAACCAATGCCATGTACTGATATACATATACATATAGCTAACAAAATTAACGACATTAGGGAGACTCTTGAAATAATCCGACCTTAGGGAGACATCTCAACAAAGATATATATATTTTAATATTCCATCTGTTGGTGGCGATTTGATCACATATGAATAGTTCTGCAACGAACGCCGCCCGTGCCTTTAATTATTATAACCAATACCATGTAATGATATACATATACCTAACAACATGAAACGACATTCGGGAGACTCTTGAAATAATCCGACCTTAGGCAGACATCTCAATATATCATTTTCCATGCAACGTGCAGCTTCTGGGTATGGTGGGAGCATTTGGTATTAATAAAAAAATATCTTTTATTGCTCATATTATAGATACGGGCGGTGTTGGCGGTGGGTATGCTGTTAAAATATTCATCTCCGTCAAAAACCGCCATAAACAGAAATAGTAAAATATAGGCAGAATTTGTTGTTATGTCATTCAGAAATATGGCATAAACAGTATGTTATTGTCAATTGTTTTCACTTTGTTGTGCAAACAAAAGGAAAAAACCGTTACGTTTCCTGACTTTTGTATAGATCCGGATATGGTAAGCATAAAGAGCGTTGTTTGTTACTATTTTTCTTATATGGAAATAATGAAGAGCGTTTATATAATGTTTGTGTGATTAACCAATATGATTGCGTTGTGTTTTGTAAACAGAAGCAAAACTTCTGTAACACGAGCATGCTGTTGTTTACGCAATCATCGTACACATTGAGGACAATACACTATTCACGCGCTGATTACGTTTGCATATGAACAAAACTGTAAATATTTTAATATTCCATCTGTTGGTGGCGATTTGACCACATATTAATATTTCTGCAACGAACACCGCCCGTGCCTTTAATTATTATAACCAATGCCATGTACTCATATACATATACATATAGCTAACAAAATTAACGACATTAGGGAGACTCTTGAAATAATCCGACCTTAGGGAGACATCTCAACAAAGCTATATATATTTTAATATTCCATCTGTTGGTGGCGATTTGATCACATATGAATAGTTCTGCAACGAACGCCGCCCGTGCCTTTAATTATTATAACCAATACCATGTAATGATATACATATACCTAACAACATGAAACGACATTCGGGAGACTCTTGAAATAATCCGACCTTAGGCAGACATCTCAATATATCATTTTCCATGCAACGTGCAGCTTCTGGGTATGGTGAGAGCATTTGGTATTAATAAAAAAACATCTGTTATTGCTCATATTATAGATACGGGCGGTGTTGGCGGTGGGTATGCTGTTAGAATATTCATCTCCGTCAAAAAACGCCATAAACAGAAATAGTAAAATATAGGCAGAATTTGTTGTTATATCACACATAACTATGGCATAAACAGTACGTTACGTTTCCTGACTTTTGTATAGATCCGGATATGGTAAGCATAAAGAGCGTTGTTTGTTACTATATTTCTTATATGAAATAATGAAGAGCGTTTATATAATGTTTGTGTGATTAACCAATATGATTGCTTCTTCTATGTATCTATTTTTGCTAGCTCATTGTGTGAATGTCCTGATTGCCATCCCCATATAAATATGACAATTAAGAAGATATAATTGTTCAAGTGACTTAAAGTGGGTTACCATTTGTCGGGATTGTGAAATGTGAACGCCCAAATCTCCTTAAAATGATATGGAGATGGCCTGGGTGACTATATATAACTTATATATGGATATCGGCGAATAGCAATCTTATCTATGATAGTGCATATCCGCTCGCCATCCGTGACGCAAACGACACCAAATGTGATTTAATTCATGGTATATCATTGGATAAAATATTTTGTATCAGTTTTTGGTGACCCTCCCGTCCCTATTTCGGACTCAAGTTGCACACACTAATACTCATTAGAGATTAGAGATGCATATGTATGAAATTGGTGAAAATTGGCGAGTATACAAATTCGTATCAAATTGAAGGTCCCCATATCTCTCACCCATAGGGCACCAATTTGTTGTGTCTAAACCACACGATAAGATTCCTCGTATCACGGAGAAGAATATGTATCAATCTGGTGAAAAATCGGCACTAAACATATATATATAATGTCCCTCTCATATATATAAACCACTGACTCGAATGGCCCCACTTGTGACATCCTTAAACCACACAATTACACTCCTATCATGGAGATGATTGTTTATAAGTTTGGTGATAATCGGCGACTAAACAATGTTTTTTTAAATCAAATTTGGTGCCAATCCCCCTCCCCATCTCTCACATAAACAGCACCACTATGGCGTCTTTAAATCACACGATCAGATTCCTCGGATAAGAAAGTGTATCAATTTGGTGGAAATTGGCGCCAAAAAAATTGTGCATCAATTTTGGTGCCCCTGTCCCTTTCAGTACACCCCTGACTCGACTGAGGCCACACTTGACAGATATAAGCCACACCATTAGACTCCTCATACCATGGGGATGCTTTTGTATAAGTGTGGTGGCAATCGGCGACTAAACCAATTAGTATCAAATTTAGTGCCCACCCCCTCCCAATCTCTCATCCAAACGACGACAATTGGCGTTGTTAAATCGCACAATTAGATTCCTTGTATCATGAAGAAGAATATATATCAATTTGGTGGAAATCGGCGCTGAAATTAGTTTGAACAATTTTGGTGCCCCTCCCCCTTTCGTGCAAATCTGACTCGAACGACACCACTTTTGACATATTTAAACCACATCGTTGGATTCTTCATATCATGGGGATGATTATATGTAAGTTTCGTGACAATCGGCGACAGAAAAAAAATCTGCCCTCCCCCTTCCGGGCACCCCTGACGCGAACGGCGCGACTTTTGCCATATTTAAAACACACCATTAGATTCCTCATATTATGGGGATGATTATATATAAGTTTCGTGGCAATCGCCGACAATTTTTGTTCCTGCCCCTCCCCCTTTTCTGCCCCTGACAACAACGGCGTCACTTTAGAAAATTTTAACCCCGACCATTATCTTTCTCGTAAAAAGATACTGCTAGTAGACCCCTTTGGCATCATCTTGGTGGTCCCCTGTGAATTTCTATAGAACACAGACAGACAGACAGACAGACAGACAGACAGACATTCGCAAATATAGATATAGATACGGGCGGTGTTGGCGGTGGGTATGCTGTTAAAATATTCAGCTCCGTCAAAAACCGCCATAAACAGAAATAGTAAAATATAGGCAGAATTTGTTGTTATATCATACAGAAATATGGCATAAACAGTATGTTATTGTCAATTGTTTTCATTTTGTTGTGCAAACAAAAGGAAAAAACCGTTACGTTTCCTGACTTTTGTATAGATCCGGATATGGTAAGCATAAAGAGTGGTGTTTGTTACTATTTTTCTTATATGGAAATAATGAAGAGCGTTTATATAATGTTTGTGTGCTTAACCAATATGATTGCGTTGTGTTATGTAAGCAGAAGAAAAACTTCTGTAAACACGAGCATGCTGTTGTTTACGCAATCATCGTACACATTGAGGACAATACACTATTCGTGCGCTGATTACGTTTGCATATGAACAAAACTGTACATATTTTAATATTCCATCTGTTGGTGGCGATTTGACCACATATTAATATTTCTGCAACGAACACGGCCCGTGCCTTTAATTATTATAACCAATGCCATGTACTGATATACATATACATAGAGCTAACAAAATTAACGACATTAGGGAGACTCTTGAAATAATCCGACCTTAGGGAGACATCTCGACACAGCTATATATATTTTAATATTCCATCTGTTGGTGGCGATTTGATCACATATGAATAGTTCTGCAACGAACGCCGCCCGTGCCTTTAATTATTATAACCAATACCATGTAATGATATACATATACCTAACAACATGAAACGACATTCGGGAGACTCTTGAAATAATCCGACCTTAGGCAGACATCTCAATATATCATTTTCCATGCAACGTGCAGCTTCTGGGTATGGTGAGAGCATTTGGTATTAATAAAAAAACATCTGTTATTGCTCATATTAAAGATACGGGCTGTCTTTGGCGGTGGGTATGCTGTTAGAATATTCAGCTCCGTCAAAAACCGACATAAACAGAAATAGTAAAATATAGGCAGAATTTGTTGTTATATCACACATAACTATGGCATAGACAGTACGTTACGTTTCCTGACTTTTGTATAGATCCGGATATGGTAAGCATAAAGAGCGTTGTTTGTTACTATATTTCTTATATGAAATAATGAAGAGCGTTTATATAATGTTTGTGTGATTAACCAATATGATTGCGTTGTGTTATGTAAACAGAAGCAAAACTTCTGTAACACGAGCATGCTGTTGTTTACGCAATCATCGTACACATTAAGGACAATACACTATTCATGCGCTGATTACGTTTGTATATGAACAAAACTGTACATATTTTAATATTCCATCTGTTGGTGGCGATTTGACCACATATTCATATTTCTGCAACGAACACCGCCCGTGCCTTTAATTATTATAACCAATGCCATGTACTGATATACATATACATATAGCTAACAAAATTAACGACATTAGGGAGACTCTTGAAATAATCCGACCTTAGGGAGACATCTCGACAAAGCTATATATATTTTAATATTCCATCTGTTGGTGGCGATTTGATCACATATGAATAGTTCTGCAACGAACGCCACCCGTGCCTTTAATTATTATAACCAATGCCATGTACTGATATACATATACATATAGCTAACAAAATTAACGACATTAGTGAGACTCTTGAAATAATCCGACCTTAGGGAGACATCTCGACAAAGATATATATATTTTAATATGCCATCTGTTGGTGGCGATTTGATCACATATGAATAGTTCTGCAACGAACGCCGCCCGTGCCTTTAATTATTATAACCAATACCATGTAATGATATACATATACCTAACAACATGAAACGACATTCGGGAGACTCTTGAAATAATCCGACCTTAGGCAGACATCTCAATATATCATTTTCCATGCAACGTGCAGCTTCTGGGTATGGTGAGAGCATTTGGAATTAATAAAAAAATATCTTTTATTGCTCATATTATAGATACGGGCGGTGTTGGCGGTGGGTATGCTGTTAAAATATTCATCTCCGTCAAAAACCGCCATAAACAGAAATAGTAAAATATAGGCAGAATTTGTTGTTATATCATACAGAAATATGGCATAAACAGTATGTTATTGTCAATTGTTTTCACTTTGTTGTGCAAACAAAAGGAAAAAACCGTTACGTTTCCTGACTTTTGTATAGATCCGGATATGGTAAGCATAAAGAGCGTTGTTTGTTACTATTTTTCTTATATTGAAATAATGAAGAGCGTTTATATAATGTTTGTGTGCTTAACCAATATGATTGCGTTGTGTTATGTAAACAGGAGCAAAACTTCTGTAACACGAGCATGCTGTTGTTTAGGCAATCATCGTACACATTGAGGACAATACACTATTCACGCGCTGATTACGTTCGCATATGAACAAAACTGTACATATTTTAATATTCCATCTGTTGGTGTCGATTTGACCACATATTAATATTTCTGCAACGAACACCGTTCGTGCCTTTAATTATTATAACCAATGCCATGTACTGATATACATATACATATAGCTAACAAAATTAACGACATTAGGGAGACTCTTGAAATAATCCGACCTTAGGGAGACATATCGACAAAGCTATATATATTTTAATATGCCATCTGTTGGTGGCAATTTGATTACATATGAATAGTTCTGCAACGAACGCCGCCCGTGCCTTTAATTATTATAACCAATACCATGTAATGATATACATATACCTAACAACATGAAACGACATTCGGGAGACTCTTGAAATAATCCGACCTTAGGCAGACATCTCAATATATCATTTTCCATGCAACGTGCAGCTTCTGGGTATGGTGAGAGCATTTGGTATTAATACAAAAACATCTTTTATTGCTCATATTATAGATACGGGCGGTGTTGGCGGTGGGTATGCTGTTAAAATATTCAGCTCCGTCAAAAACCGCCATAAACAGAAATAGTAAAATATAGGCAGAATTTGTTGTTATATCATACAGAAATATGGCATAAACAGTATGTTATTGTCAATTGTTTTCATTTTGTTGTGCAAACAAAAGGAAAAAACCGTTACGTTTCCTGACTTTTGTATAGATCCGGATATGGTAAACATAAAGAGTGGTGTTTGTTACTATTTTTCTTATATGGAAATAATGAAGAGCGTTTATATAATGTTTGTGTGCTTAACCAATATGATTGCGTTGTGTTATGTAAGCAGAAGAAAAACTTCTGTAACACGAGCATGCTGTTGTTTACGCAATCATCGTACACATTGAGGACAATACACTATTCGTGCGCTGATTACGTTTGCATATGAACAAAACTGTACATATTTTAATATTCCATCTGTTGGTGGCGATTTGATCACATATTAATATTTCTGCAACGAACACCTCCCGTGCCTTTAATTATTATAACCAATGCCATGTACTGATATACATATACATATAGCTAACAAAATTAACGACATTAGGGAGACTCTTGAAATAATCCGACCTTAGGGAGACATCTCGACAAAGCTATATATATTTTAATATTCCATCTGTTGGTGGCGATTTGATCGCATATGAATAGTTCTGCAACGAACGCCGCCCGTGCCTTTAATTATTATAACCAATACCATGTAATGATATACATATACCTAACAACATGAAACGACATTCGGGAGACTCTTGAAATAATCCGACCTTAGGCAGACATCTCAATATATCAATTTCCATGCAACGTGCAGCTTCTGGGTATGGTGAGAGCATTTGGTATTAATAAAAAAAAAAAACCTTTTATTGCTCATATTAAAGATACGGGCTGTCTTTGGCGGTGGGTATGATGTTAAAATATTCAGCTCCGTCAAAAACCGACATAAACAGAAATAGTAAAATATATGCAGAATTTGTTGTTATATCATACAGAACTATGGCATAAACAGTACGTTACGTTTACTGACTTTTGTATAGATCCGGATATGGTAAGCATAAAGAGCGTTGTTTGTTACTATATTTCTTATATGGAATAATGAAGAGCGTTTATATAATGTTTGTGTAATTAACCAATATGATTGCGTTGTGTTATGTAAACAGAAGGAAAACTTTTGTAACACGAGCATGCTGTTGTTTACGCAATCATCGTACACATTGAGGACAACACACTATTCATGCGCTGATTACGTTTGCATATGAACAAAACAGTACATATTTTAAATTTCCATCTGTTGGTGGCGATTTGACCACATATTAATATTTCTGCAACGAACACCGCCCGTGCCTTTAATTATTATAGCCAATGCCATGTACTGATATACATATACATATAGCTAACAAAATTAACGACATTACGGAGACTCTTGAAATAATCCGACCATAGGGAGACATCTCGACAAAGCTATATATATTTACAGACATGACAATTGGAACTTATTCCCTATTCCTTATTTCCAAAAAAGTCGCTTTCGACCGATTTGACGGCATGGGTGGGTGGCCCGCCCCAAATACCACCTAGAAACATCCGACCCCCACCCATCACCCCCGGGGGGTGCCACCCCGAGAGGGTGAAAATGGGGTATGGACCATTTTCGAGAACGGTAAGGATTTCGACCGATTTGACGGCATGGGTGGGTGGCCCGCCCCAAATACTACCTAGAAACACCCGACCCCCCACCCATCACCCCCGGGGGGTGCCACCCCGAGGGGGTGAAAATGGGGTATGGACCATTTTCGAGAACGGTAAGGATTTCGACCGATTTGACGGCATGGGTGGGTGGCCCGCCCCAAATACTACATAGAAACACCCCGATCCCCCACCCACCACCCCCGGGGGTGCCACCCCGAGGGGGTGGTGGGTGGGGTATGGACCATTTTCGAGAACGGTAAGGATTTCGACCGATTTGACGGCATGGGTGGGTGGCCCGCCCCAAATACTACCTAGAAAAACCCCGATCCCCACCCATCACCCCCGGGGGTGCCACCCCGAGGGGGTGAAAATGGGGTATGGACCATTTTCGAGAACGGTAAGGATTTCGACCGATTTGACGGCATGGGTGTGTGGCCCGCCCCAAATACCACATAGAAACATCCCGACCCCCCACCATCACCCCCGGGGGGTGCCACACCAAGGGGGTGAAAATGGGGCATGGACCATTTTCGAGTACGGTAAGGATTTCGACCGATTTGACGGCATGGGTGGGTGGCCCGCCCCAAATACCACCTAGAAACACCCCGATCCCCCCACTTATCACCCCCGGGGGGTGCCACCCGAGGGGGTGAAAATGGGATATGTACCATTTTCGAGAACGGTAAGGATTTCGACCGTTTTGACGGCATGTGTAGGTGGCCCGCCCAAAATACCACCTAGAAACACCCCGACCCCCCACACATCACCCCGAGGGGGTGAAAATGGGGTATGGATTATTTTCACCCCCTCGGGGTGGCACCCCCGGGGTGATGGGTGGGGGTCGAGGTGTTTCTAGGTGGTATTTGAGGCGGGCCACCCACCCATGCCAATGTCAAATCTGTCGAAATCCTTACCGTTCTCGAAAATGGTCCATAGCCCATTTTCACCCCCTCGGGGTGGCACCCCCGGGGTGATGGGTGGGCGGTCGGGGTGTTTCTAGGTAGTATTTGGGGCGGGCCACCCACCCATGCCGTCAAATCGGTCGAAATCCTTACCGTTCTCGAAAATGGTCCATACCCCATTTTCACCCCCTCGGGTGGCACCCCCGGGGGTGATGGGTAGGGGGTCGGGGTGTTTCTAGGTGGTATTTGGGGCGGGCCACCCACCCATTCCGTCAAATCGGTCGAAATCCTTACCGTTCTCGAAAATGGTCCATACCCCATTTTCACCCCCTCGGGGTGGCACCCTCCGGGGGTGATGGTGGGGGGTCGGGGTGTTTCTAGGTGGTATTTGGGGCGGGCCACCCACCCATGCCGTCAAATCGGTTGAAATCCTTACCGTTCTCGAAAATGGTCCATACCCCATTTTCACCCTCTTGGGGTGGCATCCCCGGGGGTGATGGGTGGGAGGTCGGGGTGTTTCTAGGTAGTATTTGGGGCGGGCCACCCACCCATGCCGTCAAATCGGTCGAAATCCTTATCGTTCTCGAAAATGGTCCATACCCCATTTTAACCCCATCGGGGTGGCACCCCCCGGGGGTGACGGGTGGGGGTCGGGGTGTTTCTTGTGGTATTTGGAACGGACCACCCACCCATGCCGTCAAATCGGTCGAAATCCTTACCGTTCTCGAAAATGGTCCATACCCCATTTTCACCCCCTCGGGGTGGCACCCCCCGGGGTGATGGGTGTGGTGTCGTGTTGTTTCTATGTGGTATTTGGGGCGGGCCACCCACCCATGCCGTCAAATCGGTCGAAATCCTTACCGTTCTCGAAAATGGTCCATATCCCCATTTTCACCCTCTCGGGGTGGCATCCCCCGGGGTGATGGGTGTGGTGTCGGGGTGTTTCTAGGTGGTATTTGGGGCGGGCCACCCACCCATGCCGTCATATCGGTCGAAATCCTTACAGTTCTCGAAAATGGTCCATACCCCATTTTCACCCCCTCGGGGTGGCACCCCCCCCCGGGGTGATGGGTGGGGGGTCGGGGTGTTTCTATGTAGTAGTTGGGGCGGACCACCCACCCATGCCGTCAAATCGGTCGAAATCCTTACCGTTCTCGAAAATGGTCCATACCCCATTTTCACCCCCTCGGGGTGGCACCCCCCGGGGGTGATGGGTGGGGGGTCGGGGTGTTTCTTGGTAGTATTTGGGGCGGGCCACCCACCCATGCCGTCAAATCGGTCGAAATCCTTACCGTTCTCGAAAATGGTCTATACCCCATTTTCAGCCCCACGGGGTGGCACCCCCCGGTGGTGATGGGTGGGGTTCGGGGTGTTTCTATGTGGTATTTGGGGCGGGCCACCCACTCATGCCGTCAAATTGGTCGAAATCCTTACAGTTCTCGAAAATGGTCCATACCCCATTTTCACCCCATCGGGGTGGCACCCCCGGAGGTGATGGGTGGGGTGTCGGGGTGTTTCTAGGTAGTATTTGGGGCGGGCCACCCACCCATGCCGTCAAATCGGTCGAAATCCTTACCGTTCTCGAAAATGGCCCATACCACATTTTCACCCCCTCGGGGTGGCACCCCCGGGGGAGATGGTTGGGGGGGTCGGGGTGTTTCTAAGTGGTATTTGGGGCGGGCCACCCACCCATGCCGTCAAATCGGTCGAAATTCTTACCGTTCTCGAAAATGGTCCATACCCCATATTCACCCCCTCGGGTGGCACCCCCGGGGACGATGGGTGGGGGGTCGGGGTGTTTCTAGGTAGTATTTGGGGCGGGCCACCCACCCATGCCGTCAAATCGGTCGAAATCCTTACCGTTCTCGAAAATGGTCAATACCCCATTTTCACCCCCTCGGGGTGGCACCCACCGGGGGTGATGTGTGGGGGGTCGGGGTGTTTCTAGTTGGAATTTGGGGCGGGCCACCCACCATGCCGTCAAATCGGTCGAAATCCTTACCGTTCTCGAAAATGGTCCATACCCCATTTTCACCCCCTCGGGGTGGCACCCCCGGGGGTGATGGGTGGGGTTCGGGGTGTTTCTATGTAGTATTTGGGGCGGGCCACCCACCCATGCCGTCAAATCGGTCAAAATCCTTACCGTTCTCGAAAATGGTCCATACCCCATTTTCACCCCCTCGGAGTGGCACCCCCCGGGGGTGATGGGTGGGGGTCGGGGTGTTTCTATGTGGTATTTGGGGCGGGCCACCCACCCATGCCGTCAAATCGGTCGAAATCCTTACCTTTCTCGAAAATGGTCTATACCCCATTTTCACCCCCTCGGGGTGGCACCCCCGCGGTGATGGGAGGGGGTCGGGGTGTTTCTAGTTGGTATTTGGGGCGGGCCACCACCCATGCCGTCAAATCGGTCGAAATCCTTACCTTTCTCGAAATTTGTCCATACCCCATTTTCACTCCCTCGGGGTGGCACCCCCCGGGGGTGATGGGTGGGGGGTCGGGGTGTTTCTAGGTGGTATTTGGGGCGGGCCACCCACCCATGTTGTCAATCGCTCGAAATCCTTACCGTTCTCGAAAATGGTCTATACCCCATTTTCACCCCCTCGGGGGTGGCACCCCCCCGGGGGTGATGGGTGGGGGTTGGGGTGTTTCTAGTTGGTATTTGGGGCGGGCCACCCACCCATGCTGTCAAATCGGTCGAAATCCTTACCGTTCTCGAAAATGGTCCATACCCCATTTTCACCCCCTCGGGTTGGCACCCCCGGGGGTGATGGGTGTGGGGTCGGGGTGTTTCTAGGTAGTATTTGGGGCGGGTCACCCACCCATGCCGTCAAATCGGTCGAAATCCTTACCGTACTCGAAAATGGTCCATACCCCATTTTCACCCTCTCGGGGGTGGCACCCCCCGGGGGTGATGGGTGGGAGGTCGGGGTGTTTTTAGGTAGTATTTGGGGCGGGCCACCCACCCATGCCGTCAAATAGGTCGAAATCTCTACCGTTCTCGAAAATGGTCCATACCCCATTTTTACCCCCTCGGGGTGGCACCCCCCGTGGGTGATGGGTGGGGGGGGGTCGGGGTGTTTCTAGGTGGTATTTGGGGCGGGCCACCCACCCAAGCCGTCAAATCGGTCGAAATCCTTACCTTTCTCGAAAATGGTCTATACCCCATTTTCACCCCCTCGGGGTGGCACCCCCCGGGGTGATGGGTGGAGGGTCGGGGTGTTTCTAGTTGGTATTTGTGGCGGGCCACCCACCCATGCCGTCAAATCGGTCGAAATCCTTACCTTTCTCGAAATTTGTCCATACCCCATTTTCACCCCCTCAGGGTGGCACCCCCCGGGGGTGATGGTGGGGGGTCGGGGTGTTTCTAGGTGGTATTTGGGGCGGGCCACCCACCCATGTTGTCAATCGGTCGAAATCCTTACCGTTCTCGAAAATGGTCTATACCCCATTTTCACCCCCTCGGGGTGGCACCCCCCGGGGGTGATGGGTGGGGATCGGGGTGTTTCTAGGTAGTATTTGGGGCGGGCCACCCACCCATGCCGTCAAATCGGTGGAAATCCTTACCGTTCTCGAAAATGGTCTATACCCCATTTCATCCCCTCGGGGTGGCACCCCCGGGGGTGATGGGTGGGGGTCGGGGTGTTTCTAGGTAGAATTTGGGGCGGGCCACCACCCATGCCGTCAGATCGGTCGAAATCATTACCGTTCTCGAAAATGGTCCATACCCCATTTTCACCCCTTCTGGGTGGCACCCCCGGGGGTGATGGTGGGGGTTCGGGGTGTTTCTAGGTAGTATTTGGGGCGGGCCACCCACCCATGCCGTCAAATCGGTCGAAATCCTTACCGTTCTCGAAAATGGTCCATACCCCATTTTCACCCCCTCGGGATGGCACCCCCCGGGGTGATGGGTGGGGGGTCGGTGTGTTTCTAGGTAGTATTTGGGGGCGGGCCACCCACCCATGCCGTCAAATCGGTCGAAATCCTTACCGTTCTCGAAAATGGTCCATACCCCATTTTCACCCCCTCGGGGTGGCATCCCCCGGGGGGTGATGGGTGGGAGGTCGGGGTGTTTCTAGGTAGTATTTGGGGCGGGCCACCCACCCATGCCGTCAAATCGGTCGAAATCCTTATCGTTCTCGAAAATGGTCCATACCCCATTTTAACCCCATCGGGGTGGCACCCCCGGGGGTGATGGGTGGGGGTCGGGGTGTTTCTTGTGGTATTTGGAACGGACCACCCACCCATGCCGTCAAATCGGTCGAAATCCTTACCGTTCTCGAAAATGGTCCATACCCCATTTTCACCCCCTCGGGGTGGCACCCCCCGGGGTGATGGGTGTGGTGTCGTGTTGTTTCTATGTGGTATTTGGGGCGGGCCACCCACCCATGCCGTCAAATCGGTCGAAATCCTTACCGTTCTCGAAAATGGTCCATACCCCATTTTCACCCTCTCGGGGTGGCATCCCCCGGGGGTGATGGGTGGGAGGTCGGGGTGAATCTAGGTAGTATTTGGGGCGGGCCACCCACCCATGCCGTCAAATCGGTCGAAATCCTTATCGTTCTCGAAAATGGTCCATACCCCATATTCACCCCATCGGGGTGGCACCCCCCGGAGTGATGGGTGGGGGTCGGGGTGTTTCTTGGTGGTATTTGGAACGGGCCACCCACCCATGCCGTCAAATCGGTCGAAATCCTTACCGTTCTCGAAAATGGTCCTTACCCCATTTTC